>JAXCGZ010023422.1:17500-41641 GCA_037179515.1 Halocaridina rubra
GAAACAAATCAACAAATTCCTCTTAACGAAAGGGTATAGAAACAAAGTAACCTACTTTTCTCTTCTTTTTTGTAGTGTGCAATTTAAATAATTACAAACAACTAACCCCCCCCCCCTTTGGCACAGAAATTCTCCATCCATATGCAAAAGAGAAGAAAACTCGTCCATATACAACCTGAAGCTATGTTTCAATTATTACTATTATTATTATTATTATTATTATTACTATTATTATTATTATAATTTTTATTATTATTATTATTATTATTATTATTATTATTATTATTAGTCGTAGTAGTAGTAGTAGTAGCATAAGTTGTTGCTGCTTTTTTCAAATCATCAAAAGAAGCTTTGCCAGAAGTAAACAGCTAAAAATGTTATAATCCAACTGGAACATCATGGAAAGCTTACAATACAAAATGAGATAAAGTAAAAAAAAGAAGAGATATTACGACAGCAAATATTAAATGAAATGAAAAATTATAAGATAAATTCAGAATGAATACGTTTGCAGTATGTCATATATATATATATATATATATATATATATATATATATATATATATATATATATATATATATATATATATATATATATATATATATACATATATGCATGTATGTAGGTATGACTGAATGTATGTGTGTGTGTGTGTGTGCGAATAAGGGCCCAAAAGAGAAACACTTAAATCGGTATTCTATGAGCAGATATTAGAAAATGGTGTCGAGGAAGAATATGCCGAAGACTATTTACCACCAGATTAAACCTAAGCTAACCTAACTTTACCTTCCCTGTCGAAATTATAACTTTCCGACATTAAGTTCGTCGACAACAAGTCTTTCGACACTTTGTCTTTCGACAGTCAGTCTGTACACCTTGTGAGCAGGTAATACACAGGTCACTAATGAATATCATCTTTAACAACAATTGCTGACATGTCAACAAGACTAAAAAGTAATTGAATACAACAGTATGATTGTGACTGGATTGTGACTGTTGTTTATTGTGTGGTGCCCAGTGTCAATTTATCAGGTTTAATGAATGCACTATTAGATAGGTCTTTTGAGGATGGGGTGAAGGGTGCAACAGGACCTTCACGATGAGGTTAATATTAAATATTACATCGCTTGTTTTCTGGATATGTATATAACTATTGTGAAATTAACTCAGCATATTCTATTATTATTGTCTATCCTCTAGAAACTGACAGGGAAGAGTTGAGATGTATTAGATTCTGGTGAATGGGTATGTGCTTTGACTCGGCCAAACCCTTGCAAAGAAGAATACGGCCATTGTATACATATTTATTATTATTTAGTAAAGCATGTAAAACAGGCTCCAAGGAGTGGTCTCACTGTATGCATAGACAGGTGACAGGTGTCACAGAGGACAGGGAGTGGTGTCTATCACACACACACATGGAGGAGATATTAAAGCTATATTCACGTTTTGTACGTGTCTTTTCTGATAATATAAGTCTTCTTACCATTATTATTATTATTATTATTATTATTATCATCATTAGTATTATTATTATTATACTTATTATTCTTATACTTATTATTATTATTATTATTATTATTATTATTATTATTATTATTATTATTATTATTAGGAGAGACAGTTCCTACTACACAGATTAGCAAGAAACAAACTTTCATGTAGTTCCTTTAGTCACATTTGTGGCCATCTTTCTTCTGAAGAGGGATAAGTTGCCACATATCAAAATAAGAAAACAATGAGAAAAACAAAAACACGATATAGCTAAATATATTGGGACAAACCTTCTTCATACTATATATATATATATATATATATATATATATATATATATATATATATATATATATATATATATATATATATATATATATATATATATATATATATATATGAGACAGAAGTAAAGAATGGGAAGAGAATTATAAAGAGGTGAAGAGAGAAAAGAGGAAGAGAACGAAGAGCGATGGGGAGATAGTAAAGAAAAAAAAAAACATGTAGGGTAGGAGGAGGGAGCAAGAGACACACGGAGGCTTCAGTTTGGAAGTGTCAAGGCGAACCGGATTTGAAATTGGAGTCTCTTCTCATTCTTTTCGGTGCAACAGCTTCTTGTTTTCTTTCTCTCTCAAGCCCGCTTTACTCCCGGCAAACATCTTCCTGTCTTCATCCAAATATAGAGATGCCTACCTCGCATTCGTCCTTACCGGAAGGTCGTTCGTATTATGAATTAATAAAATTTCTACTACATTCTATTTAGTACTGCCGACAAAAGCCTTTTATTTACACGTAATGAACGCGTTCTACTCCGCTCGAGTATTTTTTTACAAATATACAACGCGTACATACACAATTTGTAGTAAATATACACCATTAGTGACAGTCATATCTGGCCCATTTCTCAGTATTTTTTACCGTTTTTTGTTTTATTGTTTTTTGTTTTTTTAAATAGCAAATCATAGTAAATGCACATCTATATTATGAGAAAGAGAGTCATGACAACAAGCTACTTTCTAAGAAGATAAACCCCTAATTTCTGTTGTAATAAATACCGAGCATGATCAAATTAACTCTTCGTCAATGTAGTAAAACTGATCAGATAAAAGATGCAACTTTCAAGGGATTTTTATTTTTTTTTCATATATTCTGCTTGGTCTAGTTCAAGATTAAAAAGCCCTTTAAGTATGGAAATCTTAAAATCATTCATAGACAAATGACAATACTAACTTAAAAGTTAAAGCTAATAACTACAATAAAAACAGGTCAAACTGTAAGTTCTTTTAGATAAAACAACACCATTTCTTGACTTGAAAATACTAAAATTAACATAAACTAAAGAGGTTAGGGGGAAAGACCCTTTCGCTGTTACATCTCAACTACGGTACTCTTATATTTCACTCTGTAACTTCCTCTGCCAATAAGTTTTTCTTTTTCTTTTTGCTGCTACTACTACTACTACTACTACTACTACTACTACTCTCCTGAGGTTTTCAAGTGCGTTCCTTTTAACGGATACAATTACTGCACGCACTTCTTTTTATAATAATAATAATAACAACAATAATAATAATAATAATAATAATAATAATAATATTAATAATAATAATAATAATAAAAGACACATTGTGAACAAGAAGAAGAATGGACGCTATCAAACTAAAATCGATATAAAGCAGCCTTTGAACAACAAAAATCCTGTTGTTAAAATACTTTCAAACCCACGAAAGAATACTTGAATAGGGATTTACCATCCCCCCCCCTTCCCCTTGGACATTCTGGCATTGAATGGCTGGTCACACTTTGCTGAACTAAATAGCCATACAAGACCATTCAACACGTTTGAAACGGAATACAAGCCCATTCAACACGTTTAAAACGCCCAATACTGCGTCTACTCTATTGAAAGTGACGTCGAATAGACCGGATGCCTGTCACCAACAGGTCTCTCTAAGGTTCGATTTCTTAAACAGTGTAAACCTAGGATACCATATTGTTAGTTAGCTAGACACACAAATGGATTTCATAAACGCATCTGACGCGGTTCTGTGTATGGCTAGGATCCCGTACGGGATCCTAGTCATACACAGAACCTCGTCAGATGCGTTTATGAAATCCATATGTGTGTGTCTAGCTAACTAACAATGTGGTATCCTAGGTTTACACTGTTTAAGAAATCGGGCCGAAGCCTCGATGTCTTTTCAAAGGTTTTGTGTCTTTAGGGAGAAGGCGACAGCGTAAATACAAAGTACAAATTCTCTGAAATCGAATAAATAAAAAATGAGAAAGTTCTAATTCCAAGTTTCATTGAATCACAGATTTTAATTTCATTTAACTGTTAAATGAATATCAAACTGTTGCCGGATTTTTCCAAAAAATTAAATCCGGGCATCCCGATACAGGATCTATTTTATTCCGATCTCTAATTTCCATTTATTTTATACGGCAGCAAGGATTAAATCCAATGTGGAGTTTTTGTTTACATAAGTATCTCTTCCAGAAATATATTTATAAGCTTAATTAGTTATAAACTATGATATCCTTAGTCCAATCTTGAAATGCACACTCCAACGCGGATGGCAACTGACAAAATTCTCTCTCTCTCTCTCTCTCTCTCTCTCTCTCTCTCTCTCTCTCTCTCTCTCTCTCTCTCTCTCTCTCTCTCTCTCTCTCTCTCTCTCTCTCAAAACCAAAGACAAGGGAACAGGCACGTACTGCTTTGCAATCAATCAACAAAGGAGTCGGCAAGTGTATTCCAATTAGCATAAAACGGAGATGAAGTTTCACTCCTATATTTACATTGGGTGCCCTTTGAAACTAAGGCTGCTTTCACACCAAAGTGGCACGTCGCACGTGGCATGCCAGTTGAAAACGAACATCCGGAAATATATGAAACTTTTCACACAGAAGAGGCGTGACACGTCCCATGTGTCACGCCACTTGTGTGAAAGGATTCATATATTTCCGGATGTTCGTTTTCAACTGGCGTGACACGTGGCATGCCACGTGCCACTTAGGTGTGAAAGCGCCCTAACACTGAACAAAGCAGTGGATACTTAATGAAAAGAATCATGTTAGCTTTTTGAACACACCACAAAAATTACTATCTAGAAAGGAAATCGTTTGATCAAAGATCAAACTTGCGGAGTCATTGAAATTTGAGACTATATTCTAAAATAAGAATTCATGACAACATTCACATTAGCCTGAAAGATAGTATACTTATACATAAGTGACACTCATAATTAACGTTCACGAGAGATGCATATATACGCAAAACTAGCCTTTTACAAAGCGTTTGTACAGATCAGTTGTACCTTTTTGACAATTCTCTAATACAATATTTTTTACTTTGTGCATTCTTTTAATTTACAGTGTGACAGTGCATATATATATATATATATATATATATATATATATATATATATATATATATATATATATATATATATATATATATATATATATATATATATATATATATATATATATATATATATATATATATAAGTAAACAAAATTTGTTCAGGTCTTCAGTGTACTTTGTATCAAATTAAATGCCTGAAACAAATTCGAGTTCAGTAAAATTATCATACGATACACTTGTATCTTAAAAGCTTAATGCACAGTAAGGTGCCAAACAGAGCAAATCGAAACAATGGCACTCCTGTTCCAATATCCTTTAACATACATCCCTGTTTAACGTTTAATATATCTGCTTACCTTCCTCCTCCTTGACAAGAGTGATGACCGGCCAAGGTATGATGCCATACCTCAGCTGCATTTCACATATCCTCCCCATCCTGCCTTAGACACGTTGCAGGAATTCCTAAGCTAGTTGCTGGAGGCTCAACCAGTTTACATGGAAAACACGCGTAACGTTATGGAAACTTTGAATATATTTCGAGTGATAGAGAGCCCTTCGGTATTCACAGGGCTTTCGAAATCTATTAAAACGACGAAGGCACTGAAGAGACGGGTGGGAATGCAGCTGAGATAGTGTGGCTGTAGAAGGTGTTGAAAGCACATGGGCAGCAGAGCTACTGATGTGTTCAACCGCCATCTCTTCTGCGACCTCTAACGACCTTCTTCCGAGGACAACGACGGTGCCCGACGGAGGTCAACACCTTAATGCTATTATAGTCATTTCATTTATCATAGTCAGATGTGCAGACATATATAAACAAGGAATAACGAAGCATACGAGGAAAATTTTAGGTCAAATTCAAAATGAGCTAAAATGCTTTACAACTATTTTTCTTACAGGTGCGCACACAAGTTTGTAATGAAAGTAAGAATAATTCAAAGTATCCTAAAAACAGCGACAAAATTTCAAGAATTATATTCAGTTCAAGAGACTTTCATTGTTTTAGTAAAATCATATAACATATAATCATATTTCCGATTCGAAACAGGTAATTTCCGGCATCCATATAGGGTAGACTAGGCTCCTTGCCTCCATCCTTCAAATGCCAAAATTCAGGGCCACAAGTCTCGAAAGTCTGTCTTCAACACTTTTCACTCAACAGAAAATAGATCTGCTATTCGCCGATAAGTACTTATCCTTTTGGTATACATCAAATACCAGTAATAAAAGTAATTGATATAAACAAATTGCAATGAGTCAAACAGACAAACATATTCAAGAGCAGAGACTGGTAACAAACTCCGCCTCTCGGTTGGAAGCGGGGTCACAACGCCAAATACGGGAGATAAACATTCACCATTCACACAAACCACCAGAGAGAGTTCACAATGTGGTTTTAGTCTTTATAAAAAAAAGCATAATGTTTTCACAAGGAAGTCACACATTCACACTCTTAATAACTCTTGACTCTTATTACTTCTCCGTTTTGTCTTCTTGAATTCCTCCCAGCCCCCAGCCCCCAATTCCTGGATACAAAAACCACGGTGGAAATAACTTTTACGTACAAGGAAAGATGTCTGACAAGTACACAGGAGTCGTGATGTCCATTCATTTAATTTAGTCTCGAAGAGACTTCTTGTTTCTTGAAGGTCGTGTCACCCACCAACTGTATCTCAATTTCATTTCCTAAAATTCTCGTCTGAACAAATTTCGGCCGAAAGACGAAAGCAAATTAAAGTTGGAATATTTGTAAACAAAATGGATAATAAAATATAAGGCGATAAAGGTATTTTCTTTTTTAGGCTTTCAAGAAAGTTCAAAGTCCTCGCAGTGCGAGGTATATATTATTAATAATAATAATAATAATAATAATAATAATAATAATAATAGCCTAAAATACACAAAAACAGCAGTTGACTAAGCATCAGTCATATCAAAGTGACACGTCAATCGAGACTTCCTTTTTTCATATTACCTAAACAAGACTCCATATCACGGTACAGGTAGCTAGATGACTATCAAAACTAATGAAGACTTACAGTTCCAGTGGTTCTTAACCTTATTTTGGTGCAACACCCAATTTCAACTAGTTGCATAGCCCAATGCCTCCCCGCCCCCTTCATTTGAGAGCGGCAGGAAATGTGAATGAACTTTCTTAATGTGGATGATAAAATAAGTTTACTACAATATGCAGAATATAAGATTTGATAAAGTACGTAGATAAAAGTGAATAACGTCTAAAATTTATAATTTATCTTAATAGTGACTTAATGGTAACAGCCCTTTCATGTATAATAGAATTGCTATTGAAGTAAAAATTTAATGTGTTATGTTAGCTCACATCGCTTGGCTATTCGTAGGAAGTACAATACAGAGGAGGGGATTCCCAGTCCCCCGCTCCGCCCCATTTAGTCGACTTTTACGACACGCAGGGGAACAAGGAGGAAGTATTCTTAACCGGTGGAGGTAAACCAGCTGCGGCTGTCGGTCCTCATTGTAAAATACCCTTGCCCGCCTACCTTGTGGGTGACCGAAGCAGGTTGGAAGGAGGGGAAACGTAGCAATCCTTTATCTCCAAGGAGCTGAGAGGAGTGGTTGAGGTATGTGTGGATCGTGATGACTGTGCGTTTCTTGGTTCGGCCACCCCCCCCCCCCTTACAAGGGGGAATGAGGCACGTGTATATGAATGTATGTTATCTTGCCGCCCCCCTCAGTACCCCCCAAGGACTTACTGCTCCCTTCATCAAGCTAAGTGTCCCCCTGGGGGCGCTATCGCCCAGGTTAAGAACCACTGGTTTATGCATAGTAAAAACTAAAGTAGATTTTCGTTTTTATATATGCCATGCGAAGGATAAAAATAATAATAATAATAATTATTATTATTATATCGAAAGAGGTTAAAAAAAATTTAATATTAAAGAACAAAACAAGAAAAATTGACATCTCTTAAACTCTTGTTTTATTGGTAATTTTTCCAGAGGTTTATAGAAACTCGCCGTTTTTCTCCAAGCTCTAGCAAACTTGTTGGCTCCGTCTCCGCACAGAGCTGAGCTAACCTGTTACCTGTCCCCTCTCACCAAAGCCTACACATGGGTGAACGGAATAAATTACAAATAGGAAATGATCCTTGCAGATGCTAATGAATTAGTCATTTTTAATATCAAAAGGGCGAGCTCAATGTCACTTACGATGCTGACAGAATAATAATTTATTTTTAAAATCATAATTAAATTCCTGTTCGGTTTTCATGAAAACAACAACAACATTGTTTAGTATGAAACTCAGTGTGTTCAGTATGAAATCTCATAATATACCGTTTTCTAAAATTAAATTCATAAGATAGTGTCTTACAAATTAAGTCAAACACTTGGTTTTCATCGAGTTGTGAAAATCCCTCCCAGAATCCCCTAGTACTGAATAATCCCCCTAGTCTTCATTATTAAATACAGTTTCCAACACCAGTAAAGAAAAATCCCCTAGCGTTCCCCAGCGTAGAAAAAATCCTCCGAGTGCTCACTTGCAAAGCAATCGCTCTTTCTGTGCACATAAACCCTTTCCCAGCCAATAATACCAATGTGGCAAAGTGATAGCAACTGGACTTAGTAATAATATATTGGCCGCAGGCTTGTTCCTGGCCCGGGGTTAGATTAGTTTTCAGTGTCATGTAGGAAACGATTAAATTTGGCAACTAACTGGGGGCGCAGTGATTTCCTATAGGTCAAGCACATTATTCAGTCATTGCCTTGAGATTACTCGGTCCACTTGGAACCCCGCCTATGTGGTAGGTATGTACAATAGTCGAGCTATGCGTTATTACTGTCCCTTACCTCTGCCATTTGTTAAAGACCTTTAATCTTTATAAATGTTAAATTATCCTAACCATATAAAATGATCCAAAAGTATTTTCTCCTCTCTCTGATGAAAGCTTCAACAGACTAGCAAAAGGATAAAAGGATACAAACGGATCGATATATGAAAAGAGAGAGAGAGAGAGAGAGAGAGAGAGAGAGAGAGAGAGAGAGAGAGAGAGAGAGAGAGAGAGAGAGAGAGAGAGAGAGGACTGGTCATCGGACACGCTAATTTCTGGAGACGTTACATCGCCGGCAAGTATAGCCTCCCTTTCCTCGCATCAGAACACTGGTAAGTCTTTATCAGCCTTGGTCTCGTGATCACAATCCCACTTTCTTAAGTTAAAACTTAATCTAAGTAGAAGAACAAGAGACCTATAAATATCACAAATAAAATTCCCAAGTATTAAAATTGTTGGAAACAAGGAAACAGAATATCTTACTGGGGGAATGATTCTTCCAAACTGCATTTCAAAGATTAAGGCCCGATTTCTTAAACAGTGTAAACCTAGGATACCATATTGCTAGTTAGCTAGACACACAAATGGGTTTCATGAACGCATCTGACGCGGTTCTGTGTATGGCTAGGATCCCGTACGGGATCCTAGCGTCAGATGCGTTTACGAAATCCATTTGTGTGTCTAGCTAACTAACAATATGGTATCCTAAGTTTACACTGTTTAAGAAATCGGGCCTAAGTTTAAGCTTGAGGTTGTTTAGGATTAGCTTTCAGCAATTTTAGCTCCTCACTTCCTTTATTAAGCCTTCTAATCACGTATCAGCAGCAACGCCTAAAATAGAGGTGTGGGTAACCTTTTCTACGCAATTCTAGCCCCAACCCACTGCAGTCTGCAAGTATTTTCCTCAATTATTAAATAATTAATTTATTCCATTTACCTATATCTGTATTGTTCTTATACTTCTTGTCTTGATAATTTCTCTTGGTCTTCTATTATTACACGTGTACGTTCAATTTTAACTTGCGGTTATATATATATTTTTTTATTGTTAATATTACGACTGCTCTTTAATACATCTCAGTTTTTTCACTATTTTTTAAATTTGATATAAAGCAATATTACTGTGTATTATCAATAGTTTTGTGTGTTTTTTTTTTAATGTGCGAGCGTTTAAATCATGCCATTCGCGTTTTGCAGCCCTCTAATCGTCCTCTAGCGCAAAAAAGTCTTCAGTTGTAAGACGAGCTAGTGGTGGTTAAACACCCCCAAGACCCCCTCGCGAGTACTTCCAAGGTCACCCTGAACGCGGAGTCAGTTTCTCTCTCTCTCTCTCTCTCTCTCTCTCTCCTCTCTCTCTCCTCTCTCTCTCTCTCTCTCGTCTCTCCTCTCTCTCTCTCTCTCTCGATTGAAAACTGCAACGCAAGACCGAGTTAAACTAGGTTTTCTTAAACGCGACAGTGTGTTTATATACACACACCTATCTATCTATATATATATATATATACTATATATATATATATATATATATAATATATATATATATATATATAAATATATATATATATATAATATATATATATATATATATATATATATATATATATATATATATATATCTGTGGGTGTGTGCCTACCTTGAGAGTATTTAAAAGTTTATCTTTCAAAATATGAAAATAGCAAATTCTACATGTCAAGGGAAAAGTGCACAATAATGTATCCTATTCTGATGTGTGCACAAATGAATCTAGCCTCCACAGTTACGCGTAAATCCAACTCAACCTTTCCAAATTTTTTAAATTATTTTCTCTTACATATCAAGTACAAAGGCCAGGCCTTGAATCAGATACGCATAAAATGAATGCTTAGGTGTACCCACCCCTTGAAATAAATTTCTTTTCCAGAATCTCCTATACTGCACACCTTGAGTGTACACTGTACAGTATGTGTGCATTTTCCAAATGGCATTTCATCTCAGCCTTCCAAACACCCATCACGAAACCTTGAACTCTTCTCCCGAGGCTTGACCTCGAGATGAGATGCATTTGAAGGCATTCTATTATGACGTCTGCAAAGCCCTAATGTCGCTCTCTTATTTCACCTAACGTGATTTTGCAATCTTTAGGTTCCGGTTCATATTCGTCGTTGACTAAAATAAGATATTATATTCTGTTTCTTGAGAAGAATTAAGAAATCACAATAAGTCATAATCGAAATATAACAAAAAGAAGATTTAGAGATCACGGATCAGAGCATGCCAACCACGCTTCAACGAGGAAAACTGAATAAAAATATAAAGGTGTTCTCCTCAGGAGTTTAATTCTAGTAACTATTATCATGGGGAAAAAATATTACCGCATCATAAAATATATTTCTCTAATCACTAGTGCAAACAAAAGACCTGTTTATATTATAAATTGCAGACACAATTAAAAATATACTCAAAATGAAGAAATATTCTATATGTAAAATACATAAATATACAAAAATACACATATAATCTGAATTGTGTATAAAGAATCACAAGAGCAGTAAAAAAAACTAATTTATTCTTGTGCCCTAGGTCAAAATGTTTTAATTTCTATCAATAAGCTGTATATTCCCTGATGTACTCATTGTGTGTACTGAGGTAACAGGAGCTATGGGATGATAGTTAACACTACTATATCTTTCACATCTTAAAATTTTACGTCTTTGAAAATGCCAAGGATAGAAAAGCTGGTTTGAACTCAGAAAAGTCTAACCAAGAAACCCTTTCGGATTAGTCATTTGAAGGATAATTCCATTTTTTTTGGATCTTTCTCAATCTGTTTGGGGTAAAATTATGGAAATAATCTAAAATCGCATTTGGAATATCAAATCTATGGGAAGGTTTGGAGGAGTATGACTGCATACCCCACCCATCAGGACTTAAAAAAAAAAAAAAAAAAAAAAAAAAAAAAAAATATATATATATATATATATATATATATATATATATATATATATATATATATATATATATATATATATATATATATATATATATATATATATATATATATATATATATATATGTATGTGTGTGTGTGTGTGTGTGTGTGTGTGTGTGTGTGTGTGTGTGTGTGTGTGTGTGAAGGAAGAAATTTGATATTCAACTAATGCACATTAGAGTTGGGCAATTGGTTTAAGTATGAGAAATATATAGATAGAGATAGATAGATGGATGGATACATGGATGGATGGATGGCTAGATAGATAGATGGAGACAGACAGATATATAGAAAAGGAGAGAATATAAAATAAAAGTCCCCCAGAAAAATGACAAGGAACAGCATAACACTTATGTTTTCTTTATTAACGTAAAACACAAAGGTCTAAAATAAATTCTTTATTTCTCGTTAAACAAAAATTAAACATAGGTGACAACTTCATATCATTGTAGCCGAAAGATCTACGTACTAATTGCTTAGAGATTAATTCCAAATTGGGAAACCTAATAGGCAAGGTTATATAAAAATAATAGTATACTATCAAACTGGAATTTTGAAAGGCTGCTGAAAATGTTTACCATGAATATTACCCGTTTTCTTTGTTACAGTAAAGCATTATGATAGAAAACGGATCAAGTAGGACTAACTCTTTGAATATTATTCAATTAACTTTCCTTCACCTGTCGAGCTCTTGGTTACATGGCGATATTGTTTCCAATGTAAATAAACTTTATTCACTTAGCCAATTCAGAATATAATAAAGTTACATAAATTGTGAATGATTTTAAGGAATTCTGGAGGCGAGAGGTTCATTCCATAATTTATTCATACATACCTGAAAGATCCAAGACTTCCCTGCATATCATAAAACGAAAAATGCGAATTATACATAAAAACGTACATATTTTTAATTATAATTACTCGGAGGACATAAAAGATGTTTACGAGAATTGGATTTTAGAACAATAAACATAAAAAGATAATTATATAACTCCTACATAATAATAATAATAATAATAATAATAATAATAATAATAATAATAATAATAATAATAATAATAAACCTTTATTTCCATTACAATACAATGGGTATTCGTCAGCCGGGGCAAGCCCCAACCCCCCACTGTGGTGTCCAACCACAGCAGTACCTGCCAGTAAACAGCTTAAACTCTCGGTCTTGGACGGGAACCGATCTTTCGACCTCGTGACTGCGAAGCCAGCGCGTTACCACTGTACTAGCCATTAGTTCACATAAGATGAATTTCATATAAGAAGTATACAATAACGTATATAAGAATAGGATAGGCTGCAGAAGATGAGACATAAGAAAAAGAAGGAGAGGAGGACGAGGATCATGTGCTTACCTGTTAGCTTCGCGGAGGAGGAGGAGGAGGAGGAGGAGGAGGAAGTCGAGGAGGAGGATCGAGTGCTTATCTGTTAGTTTTCGAGGGAGAAGAAGAAGAAGAAGAAGAAGAAGAAGAAGAAGAAGAAGAAGAAGAAGAAGAAGAAGAAGAAGAAGAAGAAGAAGAAGAAGAAGAAGAAGAATGTGCTTACCTGTTAGTTTTCGCGGCGGAAGGCGTCCTGGTTTTGGAATCGTTGATTTGACATTGTCTAATCGAGGTCTTCGAGGGGGTATGGTAATGGATTCTGATCGCTTTTTCTCCCCTGAAAAGACAGAAATAAAACTGTCAATAAACCATGGACTGGATGCATGCTTTAGAAGTTTTATTAAAAAAAAAAAATACTTGCATAAGCGTAAAAATTAACTCACGCAGAGAGTAGAAAAATGCGAATATAAACAATAGTCTAGCACTTCTTAAACAGAAAACAAGTCTTTATAGTATGTAAACTTAGAAGGAAATAAAAAAAATATATCCTCTGCTTGTGAGAGATATATTGAGAAGAAATATCTCTTATTTTGACTTTTAATTCATTGAGGTCATGCTTATAAATAATTCTATAGTTATAGATAGAGGAGAAAAAATATTTTTTAATGCAAATCCATTAAGGATATTGAAAAGCCTAAGCTTTTTGGCATACTGTTCCATTACTGACCACATGTATCTAATGATGAAAAGCTCGCTCAGTCAACTAAGCTAACAGGGGCCACGATAAGAAGGAAACCACTAACCTCTTTTTCTTGTCCCACAGAGTTCTGGCAAAACAAACGGTGCACCAACAACTATAGAAAGTCGAATTTGGGAACTCTTTGGTTAGCTACATATGCCAAACCACCACCAAAGGGTATGGAAACGTCTCAAAAGTACACAGTTGTTACATATGATACATGCTTGCAATTCCTACACAAAATAATCAAGCAAGTTTTTGACATAATTCTTACCTGAGCCTGTATGTGGCAATTTCAACCACTTACTGGAGATGTGATATTTCACAAGACAATTAACCAGTCCAGAGAGGCATAGTTGGCTTAAGTGACAATTTTTCTGGACACGAGGTCAAAATTTTTTTTGACAGAGAAGTGAAGCTGTTTTTTAAATTATAAAAATAAAAACCCTTACCTGTGCTTACGCTAACATGGTCAGGAGAGACAGAAAGGCCCGAAATCTTAAACAGTGTAAACCTAGGATACCATATTGTTAGTTAGCTAGACACACAAATGGATTTCATAAACGCATCTGACGCGGTTCTGTGTATGGTTAGACAACAGAACCGCGTCAGATGCGTTAATGAAATCCATTTGTGTGTCTAGCTAACTAGCAATATGGTATCCTAGATTTACACTGTTTAAGAAATCGGGTCAAAGCTCTCTATGATATTAGAACTATAAAGAGGTGATTCCTTAGAGGAAAAAAAAATATAATTCTAACCTGCGCTTATATTAACACGGTTGGAGACGAGGATGCGAGAGTCCCTGGACCCTCTGGAACCATCCCCTTCACCGGATGCTGTTGAACCTGTAATGAAAAAGAGAAAACCCAAAAATTAATAATTAAGAATAACATGGAAGGGAAGTACATGACAAATATAATTACACAGGAAATATCTGATGACAATGGGAAACATGCAATATGACAATAATCGTAATTAAAGTTGGAATGAAGAAACATGAAAAATGTGTTGCACTGCATATCCTGGAGACAATGGTGATGTTATGAGTGGGAAGCTAAAAGGATACAGAGAGCACAGATAACATAGGATACAATTGAGAAAAGGTTGAGAAGTATGGAATACATATGAATATATATACATATTTCCATTTATGTATTTATTTACTTAGCTGTATGCGCTATTTATTCATTTATATCTCAGAATCTCTTTATTTTGTAATTACATTTCCTAGGCAAATGGCACAACCGGAAATCCTAATAAAACCGGTTGGCTAAAGTGCCATAAGGGGGGTGGGGGTAATTATACTGTTTAATAATGTAATAGAAAAAACAAATATGACACCTAGTTCCTGCGCGCTTGAGAATCCCATAACCTA
Source organism: Halocaridina rubra (assembly GCA_037179515.1). Lineage (NCBI taxonomy): Eukaryota > Metazoa > Arthropoda > Malacostraca > Decapoda > Atyidae > Halocaridina > Halocaridina rubra. The sequence goes on from JAXCGZ010023422.1 coordinate 32,585, forward strand.
TTACATTATTAAACAATAAATGAATTCGTAACAAATGATGCATGTAGTACAATAGCATTCAAAAAAGCACAATGCATGAGTGTATTTGGTCATCTCTTCCCTAAACTCGAACTCTTGAATGGATGTCGAGAAAAGGAAGTCATTATTTAGTATCCAATTTCAATTTATAAAAGGGCTATACTTAAGGACACCCAGGTATCAAACGACTCGAGCCATGCTAATTCTAGATGTCTCGACGCACGTGACTATTTAATTATTATTTATCGTTAGCTCTTTAATTACAGTAATTATATACCATCCGCCACCCAGCGTAGGTAATAATTAACGTAGTATCTATGAGAAGTTACTCCAAATAATTACATAAGTATATACATATACACATACATACATCCATACAAATATGCATACATACATATATCCATCCATCCATACAGCATACATACATACATATACATACATATATACATACATATATCCATCCATCCATCATATTTACATACATACATACACCATATAAACACAATACTGAATACAACAGGTAAATATAAAATCTACAACAAATAAGCAAAAACTTAAATAGTTTACAGTACCAATATAAATTTATTTAGAAGAAGGTAAACTGAGAGCGGGGAGTATTAAGAAGAACACAGATGTTCACTAGCAGGACAGGTGTGCCGTTGAAATCCGCAGGTGTTTTACCTTGTGTGGAGTTCAGGGCTTATTCCAGGGTCGAATGTATAAGTCCTCAAATGAGGGAATGTAGGATATGTTCATGAATTTTAAATACTGCCATGCTGTCGTTTTTACACACACACACACACACACACACACACACACACACACACACACACACACACACACACACACACACACACACACAAACTAAAAAAAATTTGCAGATACGCTACGAAACTCTTAACAGAGATACGAAATCCGTTTTGTAAAAAGGCTGAAAAAGTTTGACGAGCCATTACTCGAAGATAGAAGAAAAAGGAGGAGATGGGAAGTTTCTAAATTCCTCCTTGATTGAGTTAATAAGAAGCGATATTTTTATATAGGTGGCTCTAGATCTAGAGATCATAGTTTGAAGCTTCGTAAGAAAACTTCTTTGTATTATATAAAGGAGTACCTTTCAGTGTAAGAACAGTTGATAACTAGAATTCGCTAAGCTAAGAAACTGTAAATGATAAAAACAATCATAATTTTCAGGGAAGATGTGATATGTGTAACTGAGTAAATAAAATGAAACCGACCAGAAGACGGGGAATTAATAGCACATTTAGGTAAACACAAACAGACATAATGATTACTATTCTCAATGATCGTCTGACAATCATCTATCATCAATGCAAAAACTACTCTAGCAATCTAGCTATTCGCGATTACACAAGGTAATCGCTATTTACAGAAGGTAATCATCCATTATCAACATAATCATTATTTTTTCATGATAAGCACCGACTGTCAACACAACGGATGTTAAAACCGGATTCTTCCGGTATCACCAGGTGCAACATTGTAATAAAAGTACAGTAATACGATGCGTATATGGACTATAGACCTCGTGTAAGGATACGATATGCATATATTGTAGCTAATAATAATATATTTTTTGACGTTTTGCATTGTATTTCTTGTAAAATTCTGAGAAAGTTCTGAGACAAGTCTGTAAATACGATTCAGGACAAGCTCTCATGAAATACCCAGGGTGAAAGACGGCACAATATTCTGAGCAAGATCCTTAGCAAGTTCTTGGACAAGTTTGTAAAAATGATTCTGGGCAAATCTCTTTCAGTATCCAGGGTAAGACAGTGCACAATACTCTTAGCAAGGTCCATGGCAAGTTCATGGACGAATTTACAGACATAATATTGCTCTATTTTTTGTGCAATATTCAGGGTAAGATCTTGTATAATATTCTGAGCTAAATCTAAGAAACGCTCTAGGACAAGTTTCTCAAGATTATTCTAGACAGTATTTGTAATATCCAGGGTAATATCTTGCATTAATATCTTGGGCTGAGTCTTGGACAATGCATAAAAATCCAGTGAAATATTCTGGTCGATTTCTGGAACATGTTGCAACATCGATAAGATCTGTTGTGGTATCCAGGACACGACTTTGTATATATATATATATATATATATATATATATATATATATATATATATATATATATATATATATATATATATATATATATATAATAAAAAGGATGTTGGGCAAGAAACTGAGCAATAATTCAACAAGTTGGTAAACATGATTTTCAACAAAATCTTGCACAGTATCCAGGGTAAAACATAACCATATTCTGAACAAATCATTAGACAAGATCCTGAGCAAGTCATTGGGCGAGGGCCTTAGCAAAGAAACGAAAATATACTCCGGAAGGTGATACAGGCATCGCACAGGTTAGGGCAGGTATCAGATATCTTAAGGATGGTTTTACCAATCCTGGGAATTCGAAAGCTAACATGATATGCCTTGAAGGAAAGTGTAATATGTAATACCACATATTACTGCTTTCTCATTATTGGAAGTCTTATTATTATTATTATTATTATTATTATTATTATTATTATTATTATTATTATTACCAGAGTTTTCTTTTTCTTTAGGAAATTTACCTGCAAACAATTTACATGACACATTAAGTACATATATAAAAAAGAACTAAGACTGCATATTCCCAACATGAGCAGTTCTTCCAATACTAAAATACGAGAGAGAGAGAGAGAGAGAGAGAGAGAGAGAGAGAGAAGAGAGAGAGAGAGAGAGAGAGAGAGAGAGAGAGAGAGAGAGAGAGAGAGAGAGAGAGAGAGAGAGGAGAGAGAGCATCGAAGAATCCCACTACGTAAGGAATCATAGTCGAAACGGAAATGTATAATTTTTCACGAAGTAAATAAAACAAGGTTGAAACTTTTCATTAAGAACTTCCCTGAACAAATAATCGGAAATAGTTATAAAAAAAATAAAGAATTACTTCGAAATTAGGTGGCAAAAGCCAAAGGTGAAGGAAGAAAAGAGAAAGGCGGTGCGTGAAGGCAAAGAGAGGATGGGAGAAAACACACACACACACACACACACACACACATACATATGTGTGTGTGTGTGTGTGTGTGTGTGTGTGTGTGTGTGTGTGTGTGTGATTACCTAATTGTGATTACCTAATTGTGTTTACGGGAAAGAGCCCAAAGCTCGTATCTTCCCGTCTCCTGATCGGTTCCATTTTTAGACTTAGTGATACTTATCATACCTGTCCTTAAAACTATGGATTGAGGTAGCATTAACTACCTCCTCGCTTAGCGAATTCCAATTATCAACTACTCTTACACTGAAAAAGTATTTCCTTACATCCTGCAAACAAGTTTTCTTCCGAAGCTTCAAACTATGACCTCTAGTTCTAGAGCCAGCCATATCGAAATATCGATCCCTATCCACTCTATCATAACCATGAAGGAATTTAAAGACTGTCACCATATCCCCCCTTACTCTTCTAGCTTCGAGTGATGGCAAGTCTAATTCCCTCAGCCTCTCATCATAACCGAGATTGCGTATTTCTGGCACCAGTTTCGTGGCATGTCTTTGAACTTTTTCAAGCTTAGCTATGTGCTTTTTCAAGTGCGGATTCCAAAAGGGGGCTGCATATTCGAGTTTTGGCCTCACATAGGTTGCATAAATATTTCTGAACATTTCCTTGTCCATGTGCCTGAAGGCTACCCTTACATTTGATAAGAATGCATATGCTGCCCTTACTACGCCATTTATATGTATTTCTGGAGACAAATCTGCCAATATGTTTACTCCTAGATCTCTCTCATTTTCTGTCTCCTGAAGTTGTACTCCAGCCACCGAGTAGTCAAGCTTGGGCCTTCTTGCACTTGTACCCATTCTCATTACCTTACATTTTGAGGTATTGAATTTCATTAGCCACTTTTCTGACCACTCATGCAGATTATTTAGATCCTCCTGAAGTTCTCTACCATTGTTCTCGTTTTTTACTTTCTTCACAATCTTTGCATCATCTGCAAACATATTCATGAATGAATTTACAGACTCTGGTAGGTCATTTACATATACAAGGAACAAAAGTGGCCCTAAAACTGAACCCTGTGGAACTCCACTACTAACTCTTCTCCATTCAGACACTGAGTGTCTTACTCTAACCCTCTGTTCCCTTCCTTCTAAGTAAGTTTTTATCCATTCTAAGACATTTCCACCTATTCTAGCCATTGATTGCAGCTTCCTAATAAGTCTCCCATGTGGAACAGTGTCAAACGCTTTCTGGAAGTCTAGGAATATGCAATCTGCCCAGCCCTCTCTTTCCTGTAAGATTTGGCTTACCTCATCATAAAATTCTAATAAGTTTGTTACTGTTGATCTTCCTTCTCTGAAGCCATGTTGCCTCACTGACAAAAAGTTGAAGGATTCCAAGTGAAGAGAGATATGTTTCCTTAGTAGTTTCTCCATAACTTTGCAAACTATGCTGGTCAAGGAAACTGGTCTATAGTTCAGAGCCGTATCCCTCCTTCCCTTTTTGAAGATAGGTATCACATTTGCTTGTTTCCAGCATCTTGGAATCTCCCCCGACTCCAATGACTCCTTAAATATGATACTTAGTGCCACTGATATTGTGTTTGCGCATTTTTTAAGCACATGAGGGGATATGTCATCAGGACCTGTAGCTTTATGAACATCTAAATCCATCAGCGCTTTGCATACCTCTGTGGCTGTAAGGTTGATGTTCTCTAATACCGGCCCTTGAGCTTCTATCACTGCAATCTGAGGGGGTGGGGTATTTTCTACTGTAAATACTGACTGAAACTCCTTGTTCAATTCTTTGCAGATCTCTTCGTCCGTCTCAGTGATGCTTCCATCCGCTCTCTTTAGCCTTAAAACCTGTTCTTTTACCTTCAGTTTTCCTCTGATAAAGCTGTGGAAAAGCTTGGGATTTTCTTTCGCCTTCCTGGTGATGTCCCTCTCATAATCTTTCTCTGCCTCTCTCCTTTTACTTAGGTAGTCATTTCTTGCTCTTTTGTAGGTTTGCCAGGCATTTATGTTTTTTCTCCTCCTATACCTTTTCCAGCATTTGTCTCTCCACTCCTTAGCTCTTTTACACCCATTATCGAACCATTTCTCTCTGGCATGAATTACACCTACTTTGGTGACAGGTATGCAGCAATCTACAATCTTCCCATATTTCTCACAAAAGATGTCATACATTTCTTGTACAGATTTGTTGTAAAATAAGGTTCTCCAGTCAATAACTGCAAAAAGCTCATTCATTTTGATGTAATCTCCTTTCTGATAGTTCCTCCTCATGTCCTCAGTGCCTCTACTCTCAGGAAGAATGTCTTCAATGATATACTCCATCAACAACACACAGTGGTCACTCTTTCCAATTGGTGGTTCATACTCAATATTTTCAATATCCAACACATTATCTGTGAACACCAGATCAAGTAGTGATGGCTCATCCCCACCCCTGGCTCTTGTTGGTTCCATTACATGTTGGTGTAGGAAATTCCCTTGTACGCAATCTAGGAATCTTGCCCCAAAGGAGTCCTCACCACTGTGTGGGTCAAGATTTATCCAATCTATCTCTTTATGATTAAAGTCTCCCATAATCAAAATCCTACATTTTTTCTCCCGCGCCATGTTAACAACTGAGTTTATGACTTCAATCGTACCTATATGACTTTCCTCATAAATTTCAAGCCTATTTTGGTTCCTTGGTGGGTTGTATACAACAGTTATTATAATGCTCTCTGACCCAGTATTTATGCGAGCAACAAGAAATTCCCTGAACTCACTTTCTATAGCCAAGTTTATCTCTTCAACTTGAATCCTCTCACTTATGAGCAGTGCTATCCCTCCACCAGTCCTCTCAGATCTTTCGACCCTTAGTATTCTGAAGCCCTTAGGAAAAACTGTGACACTGTTTATGTCCTCACTCAACTTAGTCTCTGTAATTGCTACTATATCTGCCTTACTGTTGTGAATCCTATCTTTTAATTCTACTGCCTTACCAGCTAATCCATCAGCATTTGTGTATAACAATCTTAATGAGGCCCCATCCCCTGATCTTCTGTCATTATCTTCTTTATCTCCCCTTTGTCTGGAAGTATTCCGTAACGAAAATTTTTCTTCTCTTCTTCATTTCTTTCATCATTTAACCTTCTTGCCTCTTGCAACAAGTTTTTGATCTTTCCCATCTCTTCCTGTGTTCTGTATCGTCTAATGAACACTTCTTTGCATTCTTGAAGGTCTTTTAGACTTTTTTTTCTCAACAATATTTCCCTACATGTCTCCCCTCTCTCAAAGGTTACTTTTGTTGGTCTCGGCTTTCCTTCCCTCGAATATTTACCTAGTTGGTGTATGTTTACAATATCCTCAGGACCACATACTACTCCAAGCTTTCTTATCAGGTCTACAACCCTAGCTTTATTTTCTTCAAGTCTCCCCTGCCATGTTGGCTCCTGGGATTCACTTATGCCTGAGATTACCACTGTCTTCTCCTTATCAAGTGCCTGTCTGATGAGTGGGTTTGCCCTTTCCATCACAACGTCTTTCATTTTTTCGATTACTGTCTCTTTATAGTCAACTGTTTGTATGTTTTCCAGTGCCACCACCTTTACAGCCTCTTTTACTGCCACATTCCCCTTTAGTGCATCAGCAAAGGACGTTTTCATGGCATCATTTTCCATATTCAGCTCCTGGAACTCTTTTCTGAACTGTTCAATGTTTTCCTTAATCTGAACATTCCAAGCAGCAATCTCGTCTCTCTCAGAAGATAGCAGTGAACTAACATCTAATTCCTTTAGGTTGTCATTTAGCTGTTTGTTTTTATCTTCTTGATTAGAAATTCTAGATTCTAGTTGACTCTTTTCCCCTTCCAGCTTCTTTATTCTTTTTTCTAGTTCCTTTCTCTCCTGCCCTTGTGCTTTATTTGCTTCCTCCAAAGATCTTATTTGTTCTCTGAGTGTTTCATTCTCTTTCATTTCTCCATCCATATTCCGAATTTTATCATCAAGGCTTGTAACCATTTCCTCTAACTTCTTGATTCTCTGTTTAAGTCCTCTGATGACTACCCCTTCTCCCGACCCATGGGTGGGAGAGGTTTGGGACAGAGATGGCTTCATTTTTATGTTCTCCCTCTCACAGAAAAAAAAAAAAAAAAAAAAAAAACTTCTAATTTACCTTCACACAGAATTTTTATATCTCCATATAAGTGCTATTTAGTGACTCAGTTTGTCTCCTTTCTGGTAACACACATCTTAACTTAAAAACTTGACCATGGTAATTTAAGTATAAAAAGAAAAAGAAAAACAAAAGTCAAACCTGAAGGAAAATTCGAATTTGTGTTCGAGGTGGCACCCACCTGTTTCTGTTATATATTCTTCCTAACTGATAAACTGTGTGTGTGTGTGTGTGTGTGTGTGTGTGTGTGTGTGTGTGTGTGTGTGTGTGTGTGTGTGTGTGTGTGTGTGTGTGTGTGTGTGTGTGTGTGTGTGTGTGTGTGTGTGTGTGTGTGTGTGTGTGTGTGTGTGTGTGTGTGTGTGTGTGTGTGTGTGTGTGTGTGTGTGTGTGTGTGTGTGTGTGTGTGTGTGTGTGTGTGTGTGTGTGTGTGTGTGTGTGTGTGTGTGTGTGTGTGTGTGTGTGTGTGTGTGTGTGTGTGTGTGTGTGTGTGTGTGTGTGTGTGTGTGTGTGTGTGTGTGTGTGTGTGTGTGTGTGTGTGTGTGTGTGTGTGTGTGTGTGTGTGTGTGTGTGTGTGTGTGTGTGTGTGTGTGTGTGTGTGTGTGTGTGTGTGTGTGTGTGTGTGTGTGTGTGTGTGTGTGTGTGTGTGTGTGTGTGTGTGTGTGTGTGTGTGTGTGTGTGTGTGTGTGTGTGTGTGTTGTGTGTGTGTGTGTGTGTGTGTGTGTGTGTGTGTGTGTGTGTGTGTGTGTGTGTGTGTGTGTGTGTGTGTGTGTGTGTGTGTGTGTGTGTGTGTGTGTGTGTGTGTGTGTGTGTGTGTGTGTGTGTGTGTGTGTGTGTGTGTGTGTGTGTGTGTGTGTGTGTGTGTGTGTGTGTGTGTGTGTGTGTGTGTGTGTGTGTGTGTGTGTGTGTGTGTGTGTGTGTGTGTGTGTGTGTGTGTGTGTGTGTGTGTGTGTGTGTGTGTGTGTGTGTGGTAGGAAAAGCCCATTAAAGAAAACAACGAAAATATATATATTTAATGGGCTTTTCCTACCATTTTAGACTGTATGTTAACAGTTCAGTCTTATTAATATATATATATATATATATATATATATATATATATATAATTTATTTATATACTGTATACATCTGCATCCGTATGTGTGTATGTTTTTAGATTACATATATTATTAAAAACCTGAACCTGATCAATTACTTAACACACACACAAAAAAAAACTATAAAGATATAAAATGCCCTAAATGAAAAAAAATACATACACAGAACACAGACATAAAAGATAATTATTATCTTTATAAGGTCCGTGATACAATATCTTATTCCCTCTTATTCTTGCTCGACACTTCTTGATTTTTCTTTCCATCCTTAGATCCTCTTGCTGTCTTCCCCCTTTATTCTGGCTTGCACTGTAAATATCAGTTTATTTCTCGTTTCTTATTGTATCTCTGCTAAGATAAAACACCAAATTATTATCATATATTGTGTAAATAATGGAAACTCCAAACAGATGTTTCTTTTCGGTTTTACGTCACGAACTCCTTTTTCAACTAAGGGCTAGGACGGTTGCCCTCTTGCGAAGGACTTGTTTTGGCAGCTGTAATCGTTACCCTGAGTGTATGCCCTTCCTAACCTCAGTCCGTGATGGGCGCGAACCCTAAACAAATATTTTCTCCGCATTTTTGTCGTAAAAGTCGACTAAATGGGGAAGGGTGGGGGGACTGAGGATCCCCTCGTCTGTATTTTCTTCCCGCTAAGAGTCAAAATATATTGCTTTGACTCATCCAGCTCCCTTATAAGGGGGAATACGGCTCTTGTATATAGGGACGACTTAGTAAATAAATCTGCCAAATAGCCTGTTCT
>JAXCGZ010023423.1:0-25000 GCA_037179515.1 Halocaridina rubra
GTTGTGTCTTTCTAGTTCAGAATGAACAACAGGAACTCAATCAGCATCTTTGCCTTATTACATTTAACTATTTGAGTATACTGTTATACCGATATTTTCCCAAAATTCTGTATACGATATTTAAATCGTTCAAAGTTTTCTGAAAAGATGAATGATAATTTCACATCCTACTAACAATGCTCAGTTTAACCACTTACTTATACTCGTAAATATACAGCCCTTGTCTTATTTTTACTAAATTCCTATTCTTAACTTACTTGCAACACATACTCATTATATTTAAGGAACCCCCTTTGATCTCTTCTTCCGCAGCTTTTAGAGCTCAAGTTGAAACGATCCGTCAAGATGATCAGCGAGAAAGTGACGAAAAACCTCCGCGAGGCAGGTTCTTGGCTGATAAAAGGACTCCAAGGATATGCAGATGCCGTTCATCCTCAAGGGGCTGTGTTCAGTCACACGAACACTCTGTATATGTATCCATATAACATTGCTTAATTGTTTTTTAAGTACTTAGATGTGTCAGTTATAAGAAATTATTATTTGTCTAATGTCTTAAATTTTTGTTTCATTGTTTTTAAGTATTAATAATAAAATATTTTACGGATGCATTATTTTTAGGAAGTTATAAAATGTCTAGCTTTTGTTTTATTACTCTCGGGTATACAAAAATTAATCTTTTGACGTGATGGACAAATGCAAATGAGCTACGTTTTTTAAGTAGGAATCATAGAAAATAAATGAATAAATAAAAATTACTTGAGGCTCATTTATAGACTTTGGTTCTTCTGTAGAACAATCAGAAGGACTCAAAATTGCAGTAAAATTTGTCTTGTCCTTAAACATCATTCCAGTTCTTTTTTTTTTTTTTTAAATTAATGTAACGTTGCGATAAACAAGTTATATTATGTTATGTGTAACCGTACTCTTATATACAGGTATGTAAAAATAAACATTTGTATTTTCCTAATTTTTCTATAACACTCTTGATTCTCTTGTGTCCATAGTGTGTCTTCTTAGAACCAATAACACTCCTACAGCTTAGTTGTCTTATCCTGGTAAAGTCCCTAATTAAACTATGCAAAGTTGCAAAGTGTCTATAATGCTTCCTCTTACAATCTTGGAACTATTAGATTAATTTCTAAGTAGGAAATCCTTTTTATTTATCTTATTCAGCAAGAAAACATAATATGGCATTATTTTTTTTTATGAGTGTAACTCTGGGACAGGCAAGAAAACTCCCCTCATCAATAAAGGCCCAGGCACAAAGAAAACATGAAGACTAATGAAAAGAATAAGGTTAAAGACAAGGTAGAGATGAGGTAATGATACACAAAGAAAAAGGACAGGCTGAAAGAAAAGTCAAAGTACTGAGGACCTAGAGATATGGCAGGATTAGGCCCTGAGATGAAGATAAATCTGCTTTTTTTTTATAAAACATTAGGAAAGACCGAAGGAGGAAGAGAGTTCTAGATTCTGAAGTTAGATGGGAAGAAGCAGTACCTGCGCCAAACAATCCACAAGCTACAAATCTTCATACAGTACCTATGAGATGAGGCTGCTTGGCAAGTGTTACGCGGCCTCGGCAGTGGGGGAGGGATGCAATTCGTCAATTCATCAGAGCAGCGATGGAAGTAGTAGCGATAAAAAAGGGGAAGGGATGATACCTTACGGCGAAGAGAAATAGAATCCAGATTAGATTCAACTCTATCAAGGAGATAAGTATATGAAGAAGCACCCCAGATGTGCAACCAGTATTCTAAGCAGGGACGGATAGGACCTTTATAGATTGTAAGTAACTGTAAAGAGTTAAAGTAATGATAAAAACGAAACAAAATCCCAATTTTTTGGATGAAGATTTACATATTTGGATTTTGTGATTCCTCCAAGACAGGTTAGAGACTATATGGATTCCTAATACGTTGATAGAATTATGTGGGTATATTTCGTTAGTTTCGAAGACAATAGGGCTATCAGGAGGAGAAGATAAATAAATACCCAGAAGCTATCTTGGAGGCATTAGATTTAAGTTTTGGGTGCCCCACTCAGATACACTCTCCAAATAGGAGTTGAGAGTAGAAGAAAGAGTGATAAGAGAGTTATTACGAGTAGCAGATGAAGGTTGTGAAGAAAAGAGAGAGGAAAAATAAAGGGTAGAGACATCGGCAATGGCATGAAGAAGAGAGGAAGATGGGAACTAAAGAAGATCGTTGATGAAGAGAAGGAACAGAACAGGTGAAAAAGCAGAGACCTGTGGAACACCACTGGTAACAGGGGATTGGCTATATGTTGCACCATCAACAACCACAGATATAAAATGGTCAGAAAGAAAACTGGAACTCAGAGAACAGAGAGAAGGGATAAAGCCATTGGCAGGGAGTTTGGCCAACAGAAAATTGTGCCAGACTCTGTCAAAAGCCTTAAGGCCTGTCCAGGTGAGGGAGCCATCCGGCATTGCGGATGGCGGTCAATTTCTGCTGGGCATACCCGTAAATGCGGTTCACACAGCAGAGGTGATGAATGGGCGGGCATGGTTGATGATGCCAGCACATTGTCGAGTGTCGTACAATAAACATGGTGGCCAGTTCTGCTCAGAAGAAGAAACTGTTGTGTAGCATAATAATTGGTGTATGTGTAAAGAAAGAGAACAAAAAGAAGAGAATCTGGTGCAAAGATTGGCTAAATAGAAGAGATGTTAACTTACGTCTGGCAGTATCCAGTATTTGCCTCCATCCACCGGACACCGGCTGATGGTTTTGCCTAACACGAGGACGGCCATTTTGCTGGTTTACCCGTTATAAGAGCCCGATAACAGGCATCCCCAGCGATCAGGTCCGTTTGTCTTGACATGCCTTTAGAGATATCTAGGGCGACTATAAAGGATTCCCCATAGCTCCTCAAAGAAGATGACCATACATGAATGAGATAGGAAAGGAGGTCACCAATCTATCTTCCTTTGCAGAAGCCATACTGGGGATAGGAGACAAGTACTGTAGTTAGATTCAAGCTGTTTCAAGAAGTGAGCACTGGGCAAAGTTTCAAAAACTTTAACGACAGAAGAGGTTATGGCAATAGGTCGGTAGTTTGAAGGAATAGAGAGGTCACCCTGTTTAGGAACAGGTTGTACTAGAGAATGCTTCCAAAATGAAAGATAAGTACTCCTTAAGGAACCTTGCAGGGATACCATCGGGACCAGATGCCTTGTTCTTCTTTAGCAAGCGAAGAACCTTATGAACTTTGCGTGAAGAATGGATAAAGGAGGCCATAGAGTTAGAGAGAGGTAAAGATTAAGGGAGAGGTGCGCAGGAATCGTTTACAGAAGAGTTGGCAGAAAATTAAGAGCCAAAGAGAGTGGCTTTGTCAGTGGGTGAGAGTAAGCTATAGAACAATGAGAACGAATGAGAGGGGGAAAGCTTGAGTTAAAGAAGTTTTTGGAAAGGTTTTGTAACGTCGCTTCATTGGTTTTAACTTAAAGTATGGTATCTATCTTATTAAATACCAAACAAGCATTTGTCTTTAAACAAACTCTTTTAAAATATAGTTTCATATCCCTGACGTACATTGCTTAAAATGAAATATCACTTCATATTAAATGCATAATCAGTACTTGCCAAGCTATCATTAATTGTGAATGACAAGCATAAATAGTAAATGTATCCCTATGAGGATCAGGAATAATACGGAAAGCTGGATAGGATTTTGACATTAAACATACTTTAGAGATGGAAATATTTCACATTTTGCTAATGATGGAGAAAAATCAAATGTGTATGGACAATTATTTTTTCCATATCAAGTATATGACATCAGTAATTAGATATTAATAAGCAACAAACTTACTGATACTGTTTTAACACAGTTTTTAGGTTTATAAAACCTTCATTAAGGAAAAACGATATTTTAGTTTCTAAAGGAAATTAGGCATTTTGCAAATACCAAATAAGCAACACTGTAATTTACAAAAATCTTCAGAAGAAATCCTTTTCAGACCTTACCGCTTATGATGAAATAGTATATCGTGTAAGTCGGGATGTAACAAGGCTGGTTATCGGGGTTCGATCCGGCCGCGGCACGTTTGGAAGGGCATCCAATCTTAATCCTCCTGCTTTTCCTTGTCTATGTCCGCCCACTTTCGAATAAGGACTAATTGCTACACAATACGGAAAAGTGCTTGAGGCTGAGAAATATCATGAGTGAAGCTTTTAAGTGATATCAACCGAGTTCACCAAAATTGTGGTGTGTATTGTCTTTTTTTCTCTCTCTCATTTTTCCTACTTGTCTATTAAGCATAAAAAAAAATCTCCCAGTTCTCGACAAATCTAACAAACATACACCTACTGTATTGAATTCTTATAGAATACGATACTAACTCGTTGAATATATAGCTACAGAAACAAATATCTCACGACAAATTTGGGAAAAATTGTACCAATGCACCGTTTTCAAATTAAGGAATTTCTTTTATTTTCGGATATTTATTTTAGACAGAGTTGTAGCTAAAACCTGTAGATAACCATCAATGCAATTGCAACCTATTCCATGTACAATAATAAAATGCGGTGTGTGCTCACTTTCACAACCCCAGTTAGGAAAAAGAACTTCATGAAATTTATTGTTAATTTGAATAGTTAGGTTCATTCACTCGTAGTTAAGGAATAAGTTCAATATAATTTTTCTTTTTAACTCATACATACATACATACACATGCTTCATTCCCCCTTGTAAGGGGGGTGACAGAGCCAAGAAACACGCATTCACCACGATCCATACACACCTCAATCACTCCTCTCAGCTCCTTGGGGATAAAGGGTTGCCACATCTCCCCCCCTTCCACCCTACTTGGGTCATCCACAAGGTAGGTGGGCAAGGATATTTTACAATGAGGGCCAACAGCCGCAGCTGGTTTACCCCCATTGCTTCATCTCATGGCAACTCCCCTCATACCCTTCCACCACAGTTCACTGAGCTAGCAGGTGCGAGAAATCCCTTTGGGCCTCGTCATATTATAATAATAAACTCAGTCACCAAATGATTCAAGTAATTTTCAGTATCGGCCACCAGTACGGTATCATCCGCAGATTGCAACTGACTCAGTTTCCACAACCTTCTATCCTCACCCACTAGTTCCAAGCCTCTGTCTAATATTTTATAATTTACTTCCCTTACCACTCCATCCATATACACATTAAACAACCATGGCGACATTACACAAGCAGTTTTCTTTTAACTCTCAGATAATGAATATTAACATGCTTAGTATTTTCATTTCAATTATTGGGGAGTGTTAAAGTAATTACTTATATTGATTGCTTTTATAAGGCATGAGATCATTCTTCAAGGAGCTTAAACCTTTCCTTGTGGAAATTATATGCATACCCTGTTTGCATTTTACAGGCACTTTCACTGCTATAAAGAAAAGCTACAGCTAGGTAACTTTAATAACACGAATATATATATATATATATATATATATATATATATATATATATATATATATATATATATATATATATATATATATATATATATATATATATATACATATATATTTACATATATATACATATATATGCACACATATATATAAATATATATATATATATATATATATATATATATATATATATATATATATATATATATATATATATACATATATATATATATATATATATATATATATATATATATATATATATATATATATATATATATATATATATATATATATATATATATATATATATATATATATATATATATATATATATATATATATATATATATATATATATATATATATATATATATATATATATATATATATATATATATATATATATATATATATATATATATATATATATATATATATATATATATATATATATATATATATATATATATATATATATATATATATATATATATATATATATATATATATATATATATATATATATATATATATATATATATATATATATATATATATATATATATATATATATATATATATATATATATATATATATATATATATATATATATATATATATATATATATATATATATATATATATATATATATATATATATATATATATATATATATATATATATATATATATATATATATATATATATATATATATATATATATATATATAAGAGAAATACATCACAAATGATGGAAACCTGGTCTGTCTTGGTTCAAAATATTCATTAAAAATCTGAAAAATAAGACATGAGGCCATTTTCATTCTTGGACCTTCTGCTATTATGTATCTACTATCTTATCTCCTGTTGTAATTGAAAACTAATAAGATCCTCATGAAAGTTGGAATAAATACCGGTAATATCACTTCCTTGATGTAGGTTAGCCTTTTACTTATATATTATGTTCCCTACGGAAGATTTACAGAAAACTAAAGTTGTACAAAAATGGAAATAAATGTTTGTTTGTTTGTTGTACTCCAGAAGGGATATAACTGCGCTATCAAAAATTTTCAGAGTCCCAAGCACCCAGCAGTGCTTTCTCTCATTGCTTCATAGTTACTAATGATATGGTAGATGGAAAACAAGGGACACAGGAGTGAATGGAAAGACAGATAGGATACCAAAGGAATTCTCTCAAATGTCAACAGATGGCAGTGAAAAAGAAGGTGCTCTTGATATACCTGTCAATACTAGTCACTTTGAGCATTCTCAGTTTTGTTATGCATAAAATATATATCTGTGAACATAACAGAGTATCTTGTGCTTCTACATTCTCATGCATGAAAAATCAAAGAAAACATAGGGAAGGAATTATTGGGAATTATTCTTTATTCATTTATTAATTTAGTTCCATGCAGTCGCATTCAGAGAGCTTTTATAGTTTCTATGATCAATTTAACGCGGTCTAGCAAAATGCTTTTCGTAATTAAATCTCCACTTACTCAAGGATACGAAGAAAGGTGATTTTGTCTCGAATACAAGTAAACAAAACGGCTTGTATTTGAAGCTTTATGTTGTAGATTATCATCTACAATATGATCTCTTGGTGCCACTTTCGCTTGTTATCTACGTGTCATGAATCTGCTTCCTAACCTAACCTGGTAAATTTTATTTCATTGTAGATAACAAGCGGAAGTAGCACCGATACAAATCTTTTGTATGTTGTACAAGAATAGGTTGCATGAAGTGATCTGAATAAAAATTCATTGGCCTCGTGTCGGTAAATTTCAACTTCAAAGATTTATCAATAATTACTGCTAAAATTTTCACACCATATCATGACTTATTTAATAATACATTAACCATATATCATAACTTTACTGTATTTCACATTGACTGAGAAGTTATTGAGCAGTTCGATGCTTTTTATAATAAAACTGTATGTAATAGATATTCAAGGAGGCAGGTTCAGAATCTCGATCTCTATGTGGCTGCACAATTTATATTATTTGTGTTTATCCCTGATGAAATGTTTATGTATGAAGTACTCCATGCCTCATTTCAGCTTCTCCAAAGTTATTACTCTTATTTTTAAGATACAAAATGCTCTCTACTTTCTGGTAGGAAATATACAAAGTAATAAATAAAATTTCCAGTTCTCATATCTTAAGCATTAGCACAAAGTATATTCTAGGTATAAAAGTGCACTCATTACGCTTATGTATAATGATAATACTGTTGCTCCCATAGGTCTATGACATTAGGGAATACTTTTCTTAAACAGAGTTTCGGTACACTGTTTCCAATACGGCATGGTGTCAGTACCAAGCAGAACTCAATGTTTTATTTGGCATGTGCCTATTTTCAGATTATGCTACCAATATGCGTATTTTTTCTTAATATACAGCGCATGACGCTGCTTCTAAGCAAAATGGTCACAAATGAAGAAAAAGCCTTGATTATACTAGACTTATCTTCAAGTCGTCTTTGCTTTATAATCAGAAAAAAAGTTCAGGGATATCATTTAAGAGACATTACCTGCAACAGATACGACAAGGATGGTACAGTAATCTCAAACCATATCGAAAAACTATTTGTACTGTATTTCTTGAAGGTTGTCAATGAGAAACTGTTTTGAATGACTGTCCAAACCAACCGAGTATCATTATGCCACACTTAGCTGTTACATATTCAAATTCTAATTGTTCTTGCAGCTGTTTACTTATAACTTACGTCGTCTCCTACCACTGCAGCAGGGTAGACGCAAATAAATTAGGAAACAAAAATAAATGCAAAGGGTAAGCTACCCGCTTTTGCTTTACAAGTCATGTTTTCCTTGCTCAAAACATGTCTTTTTCTCAAGTAAATTTCTGTGGTACTACATTTTTTTTTTATGAATATGATACCAGTACGGGAAAAAATAAAGCTGCCATCATCGGGACTGGGCACGAATAAAACCTAATATAAAGAGAAACAGAGATGGAGAGTGTAGTGACTTGTCAGATGTGAAGGGATAATTAGAGATGTGTAACGAATATCCAAGAATATTCAGTGTTGATGTAGCCATAGGCAACACTGTAACTGTAGGAAGACTTAACATTGAACTGTCCTGGACAGTCCTATTCAAGTCCAAAAGACCATCAGTTGTAGTACATGACTAAAGCATCTCTAATCCGGTTAAGTACATCATTACCAATACTACAAGTTTTTTGTCACTTTCGTAGTCAAACAAATTCAATATACAGTAGTTGGAACGCTTTATCCTCCAAGCAATCCAATTTATCTGCATTTTCTGCATACTGTATTGATCTCCTATACTTTTGCACTTTATTAGCTCAAGTAATCAATAACAATCTTTCCCTCTCTCGGGGATTAATATTAATTTCGTAGTCAACAATTCCGTGTATATGAGGATGATCTTGCTCTTCCCTGCACCTGGAAATGTTCCAACACCCCCAAAGTTTCATATCATTACATATTTATATCTAGAAATCTTTCTTTTGTTAATGCTCTTACCAGCACCAAGTCAAATAAGGTTTTGTACTCATCTAACATGCTCTCCCGAGTGTACTTATGAATCTGCCTTTGTTTATATAGCCATTACCTGAAAACACCAACATCCACCGAGTCAGACCCTGGTCTCAATTCTTGCAAGCATCCATACTATCCACGTATAACCATATCTTCGTCTAACCCATCTTTGCATTACGAATATTCTTAAGTATAATTTTCCATCACTAAGTGCCGGCTAGGCTCTTACTCTTTTCTGTTCAAATTTGCTCCTTCCCCTCATTACTTTCCATGCTTCCATATTCACAGAGACATACGACCATTACAAACACTCCCCTTACTTTCTGCTCCCATATCATGCAAATCTTACTAGGGTTCCATCATGAAGGTTTGATATTATTTTATGACATGTGTGAAGGCAGATTATAAATTTGACCATGGTATAATGAATAACTTATCCTTGCATGAGTGGTAATTAATATATCTTTCATGGCAGGTCATTCTTACCATTTAAATGAATGACATTTCCTCACTGAATGCAAGTCTAGTCTTCCTTTACATGGCAATGGAAATCGAGAAGCTGTATTAAAAAGGCCATTTATTTAGGTATATATTTTGATAATTGTAATTCAGATCTATACACAGGAATGAGACAGAGCTGTGACAATAAATACGGGATTTTCACCTTTACAACTAAGTACTGCACTAACTAAAACAAGTCATGGAAAAAGTGAATTACAGATCTTTCAGTCTGTAACTTCTTAACACCATTTACTTCCCCTGAACAGATACCAGGAGTGGCCGAATAAGTGAATCTAAATAGCCTGCTATACAGGAGTTCTGTAGAAGCTTTATTGTACTCAAATTCCCCTAAATGAATACGTTCTATAGTTATAATAAGAACAAGTTTGTGGTTCCGACGTAACATTTCACATATTTATAAGAAAAAAAAAGATCATTTAACACCTACGCGAAAATTCTGAGCCAGTAAATAAGGAAGTCAAGAAAAAAATTCCATACAAGCTTTTTATCCTCTTCCTCTATCATGAAACATCCATACCAGAATACTTAAATACTTGTCATCTAATAGCAAAATCCCATTACTCTTCTCATACTCAAACAAGGAAATCATGACATCTCCAAGTTAACAAGAAAGAATCGTCAGGTTTCAACAACACAAATTTGGATGGGGGAAATTTATCAATTACCGATTAAAGATACTAATATTTGGAGTCTTTGCTTTGTATGACATAAATTTATAAACAAAGATGCATACGTTAGAGCAAAAGGATTTCTTTTTAAGTCAGGTTGAATTAATCAATATAAAAAAAAATGACGTATTCAAGATATTAACATTTAAACGTATTGTTCGTCATATCTGATCTTGAGTTAGAAGAAGTAACGAAATAATTCAACACATTATATGAATACTGATTATTATATATAATTTACTGGTTCAATTATACAATAACTGTACGCAGTTAGTAACTTTGACTATGAGTATTTCTACAATTAAAGAGTTAACAACATAAATGGCACAGCAATACATTCTATGTAAATAATAATAATAATAATAATAATAATAATAATAATAATAGTAATAATAATAATAATAATAATAATAATAATAATAAAAATAATAATAATAATAATAATAATAATAATAATAATAATAATAATAATAATAATAATAATAATAATAATAATAGTAATAATAATAATAATAATAATAATAGGAGTTGGGAAGTGTGTATGCCTTCACTGATGATAAAAAAGGCCACATTAAAGACGATGTATATAAAGTAATGTTTAATTGCGAAATATTTAGTTTCAGTTTCCTACTGAGAGAATCTTTATGATTTCGAGATACCACTCTAATGAAAATTACATTTATTTGTACTAAAACAGTATATTGACATCTGTTTGAAGATTATTTCAAGAGAATTTTAAGATCTAACAAGCGAAATGCATTTTTTATATTAAATACACATTTGTTTTAATGTGGTCGTTTTTATCTGATAAAACACAAGTAATAGCTACATCTATGAGCATAACAGAGTATTATGAATGGCAATACTGTAATATGCTTCACATTATATGAAAATGATAAAATGATTGATCATCACGAACATTTTCTGATAATATAATTATAATTTCTAATATTTTTTATAACATATCTGTATTATTTTGTTCAAGAATACCTCCATCAAAATGAAACATATATAGCGTGAAACATGATGATGAGTTTCTGTTGGACACATAATGGCCAACTACCTCGTTAAAAATGTATTATTTAGATTAAACTTCCCTTTATTTTTGGCATCAATAACACAAATCAGCTGCATGACCTTAACCATGAATAATACACCCACTTAAATAGTTCATAATTTTATGACTTTTTTTCAATGACCATTCATTAACAAGAATGTAATGACTATGGATTGCTGAAGAGATATTCGTCGTTACAATTTAAAAAAACTCAATAATTAAGTGATTAAGAACATGATAAATAAGCAACTTTATATCTAATCTAAGTAGACAGAAATAATGAAAACATGAAAAGTAAAACTAATTATCTAACTAGTCTCTAAGGATCCTCCCAGGTCATAGATTTTAACAACTACATTCTTCATCTGAATGCTAAAATCCTGTTACAGTAAATGACAAAATACCTACGTAGAATTTCAGCTACATGGCTAAAACATACTGATCATATATCATTACTGAGATATGCATATAAATGCCTATCAATCCTGAGGATTGATTACGAGGTTATCATTATACCACTAGATTCTATGGAGTATACTAGAATCTACAGTTGCACACACGAGATTTCAGCTAAGCAGTAAACGATGCCAACATTAAATGCTGACTACCTATATCTGTAGCTAAATATAACTATACTTTATGAATCTGATAACTAAGTAAGGTCTTGCATTTTGAATACATCAACATTGTAGACATTAAATCAGTAATTTACAATACTGTAAAAGGGAACAGTAACTTATGCAGTGTTTTGTACTCTCTCAAATAAGTCTGAAACATTAATATTATTTGAGAATTAAAAAAAAAATGAAAGAGTAATGAAATATCAGTCCACAATGAGTTACTTTAACTTGTATACTGCTTCATCACTAAGATATACTAGTCTTCACTGCCGTGAAAAAAACTTGATTAGGAATCATACAAAAACTCTTTAGCAAATAGTAGATTTTTCAGTATAATCTCATAAGTATTTAATGGTTTATATTAGTAATAGCAGTAAGTGGCTTCAGCATGTCCTCTGAACAGTTGAAAAACTTTTCCAGAAAGCAAAAATACATTGCTAAGTTCATCTCCATCAATTTATAGTTTATTCAATATCATATCTCTAAATACCTCACTTATCCTGATAATAAATGACAATAAACAATGACATGGCTATTTGCCACAATAATAGAAAGTCCAGGTGCAAGTTATAAGAAAATAAACGTAATTTATGCTTCACTGAAAAACGAGGGTTGCTCTGTAACTTCATTTCTAACTTTCTTGCGTCTTTCTCTACCGTTGGCTTTGTTGCCCTTTCGCCTGCGTTTTTTACCCTGTCGATCATTATCACCTCTGCCCCCACCACTGTCTCCCACACTGTTACTTCCACCAATTCTGTTGAGTTGTCCTGACTGGAATTCCCTTGAAGAACTAAAATGTTCAGGCTGATTGGAACTCAGGAGAAGACTCGTTTCTCTCGGAATAGTGTCAGCTATAAGGTTGGGGTCCACTGGAGATGAAGATTCACTTCCAGGTCTTTGGTTTCTTCGACGGTTTCCTCTCCTTGAGCCATTGGGTCTACCTCTGCGTCGATTGCCACCTCCTGCTTTATTTCTGCGGCTACCTCCACCGTTGCTACCTTCGCCTTTGCGACTTCTCCCCTGACCTCTGCCTCTGGGTTCAGAAATCACCGGAGGTTCCTGACTAAGGGATGTTGGCTCCAAATTTTTGGTAATAAGATTCGGATCAGAGCAGTTGAGTCCTCGCTTGAACATTTTCATAGCTTGACGTAATGGCTGAAAAATTGAAAATAAGTTACTCTCCTGAATATATATTTACCAAATTTTATTACAGTGTATTATTCCCATACCCATTCTCAAATTCATATCATTAGAACAGTAATGTTAAAGGTTGATAAATATAAATCTTTACTTATACAGCATATTAATTCCTCAAATGGTGACTAAAAACCTCATTTTCAGAATGAAGTATCTGTATTTTCCCATGTGCATGTACATCAGTGGAGCATAATATATTTCGTTAATAATTATGCTATCTCTGTAGAGCCAGGAAACCAAAATAATAAACAACATGAGCTATTCATAGACTTTAAGAAATATTTGACAGAAAAAAAAGTAAAAATATCATCATGATGTTGGGTTCTGATAAGCTTAGAAGTGTCCATCCTGCATCTCACGTAACGGCTAAAATATATTCACGAAAAAGAAAAAAAAAATAAACTGCTAAATATAAACACATATATGACCATTGGGGGCTTGCTTTCCTCGGGATATCTTTCTTGAATTTTTATTATATATCCCAACTAAGAAAAGTGTAGAATTTTGGATTATAACAATAAAAGCTTTTCGCTAAGTCTGACATATATATTTCTAGTTCTGGCTTTATTCTTGGACTCTTAATTTTTTTAAAGCCATATATGGGAACAGAATAGACATTATAAACATATAGACTGTGTGCCGAATAAAAACAGGGTAATAAAAGTAATAGTGTTAATATATCTTGTGAGGCATAATGGATCAAATATATCTATATATCTTGCTTGGGTATACAAAATAAAAAAAAACAATAATAATAATTCTTTTGTTAACGATATATGTAAGCAAAAGAGAAACCAGAGATCTGGTTACGGGAATCTGCCGAAGTATGGAATTCATGTTATTGACGTTTTACAAAGTACATATTCATGACTCTAATGTAATGTGATGTTCTTTGCTTTTTATATTCAAGCTGTGTTCTAGGGTTGAGGAAATCCATTTATAGGTTCTCTCCTGAAAAAAGCATGAGGTGTTGGGAAAAAAAGTAATACTTACCTTTGATTTTTTGAAAGGCATGATAAGGGTAGGAATGATATCGTTGCCATGTTTCCTTCCCATGATAAGATACCTCTGTCTCGATGGGTTCATGGAGCAGCAACCAGCTTCATACAATAGAGAGAACTTGGGACGTTTGAGAGCACGTCTCTCTTCCTCACTCGGACCAGCCTTGTAGATATTAGCCTTTCGACATACAAGTTCGGATCTTCGCAGCCTTTTAATGCGGGTTTTCACAACTGTAAGAGCAATATACTTCTAGAGTATGGAGCGCAGAAGTAATTGGATAAGGAAGACCGAGAAAGAGATGGATGGATGGGGCGAAAAAATCATTGGATGCACGTTATTGGAGCAGGGAAGGGACAGTGCAAGAGATAGAAATGAGTGGCGAAAGATTGTGTATAGGTGAAGCAGGACAAAGGGTTTTCTGGCACTTTTTTTTTTTATGATCGTGACACCAGGACGGGCAAAAAAATATAAAACAGCTCTCAATGAGCCTGGGCATAAAGAAAATATAAAATAAAGAGAAACAGAAATGGGGAATGTTTTGAGTTGTCAGATGTGAAGGGATAATAAGAGATGTGTAACGAATATCCAAGAATATTCAATGTTGATGACCTGCTAGCACAGTTTACTATGATGGGTGGGTGAGGGAGTTTGCCACGTGTTGGGGCGGTGGGTACAAACTAGCTACAGTTGTGGGACCTCAAGGCAGAAGATCCTTGCCCACCTACCCAGTGGATTACCAAAGCAGGACGGTGGTGGGGGTAACTGGGGCAACCCTATATCCCAAGAGCTATACTTATAGTAAATGTGTGTTCTTTGGCTCAGCCACCCCACTTATAAGTGGGAATGCGCCCACTGTATAAAAAAAAAAAAAAAGAGAGCAATACAAGGTGACAAGGAGGACACGAATGAACTGGGCCTTTATACCTATGCCTCATCGTGATACATTATGGAGTTTTGGGTTTGTATAAAAAAGGATATTGAGTTAAGCTACAGATAGGAACCCATTATTCTTACTGTATCCTAACTTTCACAAACTGGGCATAAAAATCTTATTGCAGGATTGATGGATAAATATTTTTAATAAAATCGTTTCATGAATATCAGTGGAATGTGGAGAAAAGACAAGTGTCTATTATATCTTAAACTACTAAACACACGAGGTACTTCAGATTAATCCGTAGAAAAGATTAACTCACCCACATCAGCTCTGCAATAATTGTCGACGATATTTTCATACGTTTCCACAGGGCTACAAACTTCACAGTCACCTAAGATAAGAAGTATATCATTGAGTTAATGTCTTTTTTTCAGTACTATTGCGATATACATTAAGTGCAATATACAGATTCTACAATAATAGTTATCAACTATTACATATAAATAGTGAGCAAATATATAGGGCATTCACATCTCCATAAATGATCATCCTAGAATACTGAACAACTCTTATATCTAAATTATACTTTTGTGTTATCTGGTGCCTCTATACACAAGCCTATTGCCTTCAGATTTTATGTGGCTTGATGTCTAATCCATTTTCGCCTCAGAGAGGTCACCATTGTTACTTAGTGCAACTTAATACTGAGGTATTAATATCTTAATAATTTAGACGTGCCCCGTCATGATCTGAGGTTTGCAAGGGCATGCACTCAAGGTAACGATTACATCTGCCAAAACAAGTCCTTCACAAGAAGGCAACCGTCCTAGCCCTTGGTAGAAAAGGGAGTCCGTGACGTAAAACCGGAACAACAAGAACTTTAGACATTCTCTCTCTCTCTCTCTCTCTCTCTCTCTCTCTCTCTCTCTCTCTCTCTCTCTCTCTCTCAACAAGAACTTCGTCCAGACAGAGCGAGATGGTCTATTATTTCTGAACTAATTCATATTGTGGGTATTAATACAAACTAGAAATTAATTATACCACTAGTAAAGCTTCCTATGATGTACATAAACTTCGATAAAAATTTTTGATAGCAGAAATCAGTGATATCAAATATAATAACCAATACATTTCACTGGTATTATACTACTGCTACATATCAACATTTCTTGGAACTGCGAAGAGGTGAGAATATAATTCTTCAAGTCTAATCTTAGTGTTATGAATAAATTAAATTTCTAGCGTGACATACAATCGTCTAGCCTGTTCTAGTCACGAAAACACACTCTCCGTCGGTATGTCTGACTGATTCTCTCTCTCTCTCTCTCTCTCTCTCTCTCTCTCTCTCTCTCTAGTAGACTTCAATATATTATTAGATGCAGTACATGAAACCTGAATTAGGAATTATTGAATGTTGCGATGATTGTGAAACTTACTGCAGTCATTGCTTTTGTACGCTACAGGTGTTGCTAAATAATTGTAAGACTAAAAAAAAAGCACATTTTCTTGAGTTAAGTTACATATCCTGTATTATATTAAATAAAAAATATACAAAAATACTGTTTTCATACACTTTTATGTTTTCAAAAATTTTAATTATAAACAGCCAGCTTCTGGGTGATAATAGAGCTTTAACACAACAATTATGATGACTTAAAACAATTATTTAGTAATATATAACTGTTATTGATAAAGCCAGAATTTCAAGAGCAGAGCTTAAAGTGACTGCAAGAGTGAAGGTAGTCAAATGCTAGATCTAATGGCAAGTGCTTCGCAACTGAGATTTTGAAGTGATTGCAAGAGCGAAAGTTGTCAAAAGCCAGGTCTCATGAGAAAGTGCTAACAACTTAAAACAATTTTTTTTCAGCTGACATTTTGATGATGATGCAAATGCAAAGGTTGTCACGAGCCAAATTTTAAGATTATGTGCTGGCACACGACAGCAGAAGAGAGCTTGAAGTGGTTGCAAGAACAAAGGATGTTATGAGTCAACTTTTATGGGCTGTTGTTGAGCAGACGATGACAAGTTCTGCAGCTGAAAGTTCTGAAGTGACTACAAAAACAAAGGCTGACGTAGGCCATATTTGAAGAGCACGAGTTGAGCAGACAACAGTATTTTGAAGATGAGACTGAAGTAACTGTAAGAGTAGAAAGAACAAGTGCTGGTACACAACGACAATTTTTGAAACAGAATTTAAAGAGTGACCGCAATATGCAAAGGCTGTTATAAACCAGACTGTAAGGAATCTTGTTGAAAAGACCAAGGTTTTTCATCTGAGAACTGGAAGTGACTGTAAGAGTGAAGGTCATCAAAAGCCAGATCTTAAGAGCAAGAGTTGACAAATTTTTGCAGATGGGAATGTGAAGTTTCTGTAAAATTAAAGGTTATTATTAATCAGATTTCAAGAGCAGGTGTAGGTACACAAGGACAAGTTTTGCAGCCGATACTTTAGTAATAGCATGAGCGAAGTTTGTTATAGGCCAGATTTTTTTAATGGGTGTGACATTGAGACAGGCAAGAAAATTGTCTTTAACGGGCTCAGGCATCAAGAAACGATTGAGACACTGAAAAAGTAGAAGCTTAAGGGTGAGGGAAAAATAAGAGAATGATACACAACAGGAGAATAACAGGCTGAAAGAATAGTCGAAGTAATGAAGACCTAGAAATATGGCAGGATTAGGCCCTCAGATGATGAAGGAAAATAAGTCATAAAAACTGGGAAACACACATGGAGGTAGAGAGTTCCAGAGTCTGAAGATAGATGGGAAGAAGCAGTCGTTGCACCGACCAATCCGCAAGCTACAAATCTCCACTCAGTACCTGTGGCCTCGGCACTGGGGAAGTATGCAACTCGCCTACTCATCAGAGTAGCGATGGAAGTAGTATCGATAAAAAGAGAAAGGGATGATATCTTACGTCGAAGAGAAAGAAAATCCAGATTAGAAGTAAGAGAAGGGTCATTAATGAGTCTGACTGCCTTAGATTCAACCCTACCAAGGAGATAAGTATATGAAGAAACACCCCAGATAAGCGAGCAGTATTCTAAGCAGGGATGGATAAGACCTTTATAGATATTAAGTAACTGGAAAGAGGGAAACAATGACAAAAACGAAAAGGAACCCCCAAGTTTTTAAAAGCAAATTTATAAATTTGGATTATGTGACTCCCTCAAGACTAGTTAGAGGCTATCTGGATTCCTAATGTGTTTATGGAATTAAGAGGGGAAATTTCGTTAGTTTCAAAGACAATAAGACTATCAGGAGTAGAAGATAAAGAGATAGCCAGAAACTATGTCTTAGAGGCATTAAATCTAACTAAATTTTGGATACCCTATTCAGATACTCTACATATGTCTGAGTAGAGAGTCGAAGCAAGAGTGATACGAGACTGATTACGAGTAGCAGATGACGATTGTGAAGAAAAGGCAGAGGAAAAATGAAGGGTAGAATTGTGGGCTAAGGCGTGGAGAAAAGAGGAGCATGTGGACTGGAGAAGATCGTGATGAAGAGGAGGAAAAGATAATGTAAAAGAATAGAGACTTATGGAACACCACTGTAACTTAGAATGAGCTAGATGTTGCGCGGTTAATAACCACAGATATAAAACGGTCAGAAAGAAAACTGGAAATCGGAGAACATAGAGAAGGGGTAAAGCCATAAGCAAAAAGTTTGACCAACACAGCATTGTGTCACACGCTGTCAATAGCCTTAGAGATATCAAAGGTGACGACAAAGGATTCTCCATAGTTTTTCACAGAAGGTGACCATAGATGAGTGAGAGAGGAAAGTAGGTCACCAGTGGATCTTGCCTTGCAGAAGCTGTACTGGTTAAGAGCATATTCTGGCACATGACAGCAATTTTGGCAGCAGAGTTGAAGTGACTGCATAAGCAAAGGTTGTCATAAACTAGCTTTTAAGAGCAGGTGCTGGTACACGACGACAATTTTGAAGATAATTGCAAGAGCAAAAGTTATCAAATACCAACTTTTAATAGCAGATACTAAAAGACGATGGTAATTTTCCAGCTGAGAGTTTGAAGTGACAGCAAGAGCAAAAGCCGTCATAGGCCATATTTTAAGAGTAGGTGTTTAGGTGTTGAGCAGGCGACGGTATTTTGCAGCTGAGAATTTGAAATTACTGCAAAAGCAAAGGTTGTCATAAACAAATTTTATGAGCAGGTGCTGGTACACGATGACCCTTTTAGCAGCGAAAGTTGTCAAAAGCCAAATTTTTAAGAGCAGGCATTGAGCAGGTGATGGTATGTTGCCGCTGAGAATTGGAGCAAGCTCTTTTATATCAGGAGTAGCAACCGCCAGCAAGCAAGGAGTAGCATGGAGACGCCTTTTGGATATCCTGCAGGAAGTTGTTAGGAAGCCAGAAGTAGCCAACATCAACCCCTCTCTCACCTTGCACTATTTCTGCAAAGAGATGAGATGAAAGCTTATTAAAACGTGTTAGCTATAATTATATGCAATTAGTAAAATAGGTCAAGAATAAATAATAATTGTTATAAATGGACTAATTAACTAAAAGCTTTATATAATTTATTAGCAATACCTTCGTTATGGCAAAATAACATTATTAAGAATTAATAAAAACACAAGTAAAAATATAATAATATTAGTATCAAATAAATTTTCTTGCTATACTTACGCTATGGCAAATAATATAAGGATTAGTAATAATAAAAATGTTTGTTCTGAACTTATTTGCTATACTTAGGCTATGGCATGTAACATTAAGAATTAGTAATAACTAAATATTAACGAAAGCATAAACATTTGTCTTGGAACTCTTAAGTACATGTTCAGCTACATATAATATGGAATTTGTTACAAACAGGATAGCTGTAAGCACAAATCAAATTCTCATTTATGGTAAATGCGTAGCAGAAGTTGATGATTAAATGAAATATTGCAGAAAATAATTATTTCAGTCTATTGGTTATGGCTTTCAAAAGGATTGCAAACAGTTTTAAATAGAGAAAGAGAGACTCAGCCATTTCCCTGGGCTTTTGGACAGGGAACCGTCTGCACTACGTTTATTATTATTATTATTATTATTATTATTATCATTATTATCATTATTATTATTATTATTATTATTATTATTATTATTATTATTATCAATTAATTAATTAATTAATTACTTGAATTTTTCCATACATTCAATAACCAATAATTTCCCTTGCATCTTTTCTTGTAATGTTGGTTTGTTAGCAGTGACAGAAAACTGTAATGATCAGATAATTGATCCATTTACATATATATAAGTTTTTTTCTTTTTATACAAGTTTACTATTTAATTAAGTAAATGTTCAGATTCTTACCTAAAATTATATTGTGTTTAATTACTTAGATTAAATACAGTTAATACACACATACAAGCTTAAAAAGAAATTCGCAATTCCATTTGGGCTTAAATATCTCACAATTTGACGCCATCATAAACTTCGTTTAGGCTCTGATGTTAGAAAAATCATTCGCTAACTTACCATGAATTATAATAATTTGGTATTCAAATGATGTGGAAATCGAATTGGTAACCCACTTAACACTAACCTAATCCAACATGAATCATAAAAATAAGTTGCGTTAAGTCCCGGTATGTTGGACAGCATAAGTCAAATGCTGGGGCCTAGTCGGAATATAACCTAGTCCAAAGTGCAAATCGCATAAAATGGTATAATAAATACAATATATATGGCTTTGGATTATAATTTACTAATATGCAACAGATCTGTATTTTGGGATCTGTACAATGTGAAGATATATGCTAAGTTAGGTTTATATATATATATATATATATATATATATATATATATATATATATATATATATATATATATATATATATATATATATATATATATATATATATATATATATATATGAACAAACGCGCACGCGCGGCAAACCAAAAATATATACACAGGTCGAAGGAGATAAAAATTCAACACATATATTTCCACTCTCAACAACCATCATGGACTCTTCTTAAATAATTGAATTGTCGTCTCAAAATAAGCTCGTCATCAATTAAGATAAAAACATAATCATCTCCACCCTAAACACTATTTATTTATTTATTTATTTATTTATTTATTTACTTAATTATTCATCTTCCACACAATATATGACTCAGTCCAGAACACTGCAATAGTTGTGTCATTGTTCAATTAATTAGAATCATCTCCCACTTAGCTACAACATCTCATTAAAATACGTGTATGTTGCGCCGTTCTGGGAAAAGAGGGTGTGGTCTATTAACTAACCCACTCACTCATACACCAATGTTTAGGATGGTATCATTAATGGCTAAGGAATATACCCATGTCGGCCAATAATCATATTAGAATATGTGAACTTTTATCAATTTAAATTCAACTAGTTTGTTAGAAGATAAAAGAATATAATAGTAGTCCATGTTTTTAGATAGCTCCTTACAGTTAGAATAAATAGCGTTTGTTTAGCTAAAATGCTCCTATATCGTGCATAGCTAGCTCTAAAAATATGTAGTTTTTTCCTCATTTCGAAGTGAAACTGTTTTGTTAGAAGATAAAAGAATAGACCATTTATCACTGTCTGAGAAGCTCGAGCTGCTAGACTACAACCTCCGCTTAGCCTAATTATTCCCGTACTACCGTAGATAGTCTATGACGTAACTCGATGCTCTTGTGAATATACGGGCTATTTCACATTCATATAACAAAACATAAACTGTTCTTTATAATTTTGCTTAAAGCTATCTCATGATGCAAAAAAATAATATATATTTTTCTATTGTTGTTGCAGTTACCTCGCCCATTGCAAGCAAAAACATATAATCGCCATCTTTTTTGAAATGTTGAAATATAAAATACATTCAGAACGCTTTCTCGCATAAGCCAAGAGCAATTTATATGTCTCAGATGGTGGGGCAGGTGGTGCCTTAAGATGCGTGAGGGGAGACGGTTCTCAAAGTTAAGTGGGCCACGGGCCACTATAGGATTATGGTGCAGAAAAAAAGATGTAGACAATTTTTAAATTACTACTAATACACACTATTACTACTACTATTACTGCTACTAACACTACGACTTTATTAATAATAACAATAATAATAACAATAATAATAATAATAATAATGATAATAATAATAATAATAATAATAATAATAATAATAATAATAATAATAATAATATTAATAATAATAATAAGCATTATTATTATTATTATTATTATTATTATTATTATTATTATTATTTTAATATTATTACTACTACTACTACTACTACTACTACTACTACTACTCCTACTACTACTACTACTGATGAATTAGTAAAACAAAGGACTACTGAAGATTATATGAAAAAGAAGAAAAAGAAGAAGAAATATAATTGTTAAAATAAAAACCACAACATTTGCAAAGCTATCTACAACTTGGAGTTCATTCAGGACCAAAAGCCCTAAAGCGACATCAGGTGATTCCTAAAATATGTATACTGTAGTTTGAAACCCTTTTAGGGATTCCATAAAGAATAACTTTTTAAAACAGACAATACATCAAGTTCAACATATCTGCCTTACAACGTTTCCAAAGGTATTTAGAAGAACACGAGTACTTATGACTTAAACCCCTAGATAAATAAAGCCATTGAAAATATCTTGAATGTTATTAAGAAACATTTAATCCCTTCCAAAGTTCTTGAGAAGAAATAGGAGCTATGCTGTTGATATATATATATATATATATATATATATATATATATATATATATATATATATATATATATATATATATATATATATATATATACACACACACACACACACACGAATCATATTTTGCCCCTGGCAGGGACTCGAACCTAAGACACATAGTTAATGTGCGAAGGCGCTATCAACTACACCACTGAAGGTGTAAAACAAGAAGCAAACCTTACACCTAACTACTGTGCTAGGGAATGAATGTATTCTTTCAGAATGCCTTTTGTTCATATTACAGCTTCTTCCCAATCTCACTCACGGCTTTTTTGTTTCGCATTTAATTATAATTCCATGCTATATATGCACCTATAGTAATCAAATGAAGACTAACATAAGTGAAAACGTGAATCATATTTTGGCCATGGACGGACTCGAACCTGGGACACATAATTAGTTTGCCAAAGCGCTGCCAACTACACCACTGAAGGTGCAGAAGAAGAAGAAACCTCACAACTAACTTCTGTGTTAGGGTATGGATGAATTCTTTCTGAATGCTTTTTGTTTATATTACACCTTTTTCCCAACCTCACCCATGGCTTCGTTTTTGCATTTAATTTGAATCCCATGCTATATAGGCACCAATAATTTCAAAGAAACAAATTGTCATAAATGAAAACATGAATTATATTTTGCCCATGGCCGGGAGTCGAACCTAAGACACACAATTAGTGTTCGAAGGCACTATCAAATACACCACTGAAGATTTAAAAGAAGAAGCAAGCCTCGCAACTAACTGCTGTGCTAGGGTATGAATGCATTCTTTTTTTTTTTTTTTTTTTTTTTCATATTACAACTTCTTCCCAACCTCACTCATGGATTCGTTTTTTCCTTTAATTTAGATCCCATTCTATATAGGCATCAATAATATTCAAATAAACATATTAACATATGTGAAAATACAAATCATATTCTGCCCCTTTTCGGGACTCGAACCTAAGACACATAATTAGTGTGCCAATGTGCCATCAACTACACCACTGATGGCGTTAAAGAAGAAGCAAACCTCACAAATAATTGCTGTGCTAGGGAATGAAATTATTCTTTCTGAATGGTTTTTGTTCATATTACAGCTTCTTCCCAACCTCGCTCATGGATTCGTTTTTGCATTTATATAAGCATCAATAATGATCAAATAAACGCATTAACACGAGTGAAAACATAAATCATATTTTGCCCATGGCTGGAACTCCAACCTAAAACACATAACTAGTGTACCACGGCGCTACCAAGTACATCACAAGAGGTGTAGAAGAAGAAGCAAACCTCACAACTCACTGTTGTGTTAAGGAAAGAACGCATTCTTTCCGAATGTTTTTTGTTCATATCACAGTTTCTTCCTATCCTCACTCAGGACTTCAAGCTTGCATTTAATTCAAATCCCATTCTATATGAGCATCAATAATAATCAAATAAATACATTAACATATGTGAAAACATGAATCATATTTTGCCCCTGGACGGGACTCGATCCTAAGACACATAATTAGAGTGCCAAGGTGCTACCAACTACACAATCACTAGTGTTCTAAAGCACTACTTATTACACCACTGAAGGTGTACAAGAAGAAGCACAACTAACTGCTGTGCTAGGGTATGAACGCATTCTTTCTGAATGGTTTTTGTTCATATAACAGCTTCTTCCCCACCTCACTCATGGCTTCGTTTTAAAATTTAACTCAAATCCCATGCGATATTGGAATCAAATAAACATTAGAATAAGTGAAAAGATTAATCATATTTTCCCCCTGGACGGGACTCGATCCTAAGACACAGAATTAGTGTCCCAAGGCGCTACCAACTACACCACTGAAGGTGTAAAGCATGAAGCAAAACTAACTTTGTGGTAGGGAGTGAAATTATTCTTTCTGAATGCTTTTTTTTTTAATATTACAGCTTCTTCTAAACCTCACTCATGGCTTCGTTTTTTGCATTTAATTAAAATCCCATGCTATATAGGCATCAATAATATTCAAATAAACACATTATCATATATGAAAACACGAATCATATTTTGCTCCTTGTCGGGATTCGAACCTAAGACACATAATTAGTGTGCCAATGTGCCACCAACTACACCACTGATGGTGTAAACGAAGAAGCAAACCTCACAAATAATTGCTGTGCTAGGGAAAGAACGAAGTCTTTCTGAATACCTTTTGTTCATATTACAGCTTTTACCAAACATCACTCATGGCTTCGTTTTCGTTGGCCCAGTAGGCATTGTTGTCATGGTGGGAAAACTTTAAGCATTGTACACACACATACACAAACACATGCACACACACATACACAAAAACACACACTCACAAACAGGTATATTTATCAATTATTTTATACGGGTA
>JAXCGZ010023423.1:27500-32500 GCA_037179515.1 Halocaridina rubra
ATGCAGAGGGTAAAACTTCTTGCAATCTTTATTGATAGACATTTGCCGTCATGGCTAATGAAATAGATTCATGTTATTAGCACATCCTCGTGTCTTGAAATAATTTTCTGTTGATGCCATAAAATAATCTATGGATTACAAGCCATAGACGTCCATGGGTTATTACGGCCCCAGTGATACAAATATAACTAGCAGATGAAGGAATACATAAGTTTGCGAAAACTTCATTTTAGGAAACACTTTAAAAATATAATCACAATCACCCCCACTAAGAAGAAAAAAAACTGCAGTCCAGAAAAAGATGATGGAGAACTGCTGTCGAAGAGCACATCACTTACAGATAGCTAATATTACATTAAAGTAAAATTAAATATAATCTGGTAAAAAAAACGACAAGAAGAGTAAATATTTTAGAGACTGAGAACACAAAGGCCCCTCTCTCAAAGAAGGGCTTGCAAGACATGCTCATGGGTGGAGCAAACTCGAAAAATGGTAAACATGATACTTGCATCAAAGCACAGGTGCATTTCTCAAAGAGCTTGATAATAACAGATGCGATAGGATGGAGCAAATATAATATTAGAAACGGTAAATAAAATATTTTCTTTATAGAGAGACTCGAAGGACGCAGCCCCTTCCTTAAAGGCTTTGCTAATTACAGTAGTCAAGGGTGGAGCCTATGAGCAATTTGTAAATTACAGGCCCTCTAGCTCTTCGTCGTTTATGTACTTCCATTATTATAGCATAATATTTCAATTTAGAGATTTCATGTTAATCACCTGTCTGCTATACATTTAAGAGGCGAAAAGCAATTTAGCAGAAACGGATTAATTACAGATTTAATCTGAACTGAGAAGATTATAAAATGCTATTTCCTAGCAGAATCCACATCAATTTAGGATATGTTAAGCAAAGTGGGAACGGTTAAAGTTACTTCAGGCGAATATATGGTCAATATCACGTGCAATTAAGCCATATAATACTGGGGTTATCTGATTACAGAGAGGTTTATATACGTGTCCAATGAAAACAAGAGTTACTAGACCCAGGGCAAAGTAGATACAGCCATTCGCTGCGAGGAGAAGTGGCCGGCCAAACGGGTTTTCCATGGAGGAGGAGGAGGACTGCTCCACGAGAAGCAACAGAGGCGATTTTGCATGCCACATTCTTCAAGACC
This sequence comes from Halocaridina rubra, assembly GCA_037179515.1. Lineage (NCBI taxonomy): Eukaryota > Metazoa > Arthropoda > Malacostraca > Decapoda > Atyidae > Halocaridina > Halocaridina rubra. Next base: position 28,678 of record JAXCGZ010023423.1, read on the forward strand.
AGCTAACTAAAGAAGCAAAACCAGTTGGAAACGTTCGTATCATTAATTTTTAGGACATTCTGTTGTGACGTAGTGGGTTCACTTTTCAAGAATCAAGCTGCCTTATCTGATGCTCCATAAAAAGGTGATATTTTGACAGGCGAAATTTGAAGTTATATTGTGATTATTCAATATTCAATTCCAAATAGTTATTTTTCCAACATTTTGTGATGTCGAAAGATCTTTACTTTCCAGGTACCACAATTCACTTTCTGGTGATCCAAAAAGGTGAAAGTTTTGTAGTCATTTACACAGTACATTTGGCAACGGTCATAACATACTTGAAAAAATGTGTTTTCCCAAAGCGCCTTCAGTATTCTTCAAGAGTCACACTAAACTTGCTGAAGGCCGTAACTGAGTGATATATTGTCTGCTAAATGCCATAAATGTTATATTTTTTTTTATTAAGTCTTAATAATAAGCAGTTGGAAACGAAGAAATAATTATCTTTAAAATGTTTGGAGTGTTAAGTTGTAACACTGTGCATGCACTTAAGAGTCGCTTTTCACTCTCTGATGGCCATAACTGAGGGTTGAATGTAAAAGACTTCACATAATCTTTGCTTTCAACATGCGAAAAATTAGTATGAAAAAGTTAAAACTATTAATATTTGAAGCACTTTATTGTGGCTATGCCCATCACTTTACAAGGTGGCGTTACTGTTTCTGATGACCTGATAGATATATTGACCGTAGAGTGTTATAATTTAGAGTTGCTTTGTGTATTTACTTGATTGGAAAAGTCTCTATATCAGGAAACAGTTATGCTGTATTTTAGGTTACAATCATCTTTCCTTCCCTTTAATCTATAGGCTTCAGCAATTTAACTTTAAACCTTCGAGTTTTCTTTTACTGCTTTCCTCCAACGGAATTTAACATAATTAACACTTCTTCTTAATCCTTCTCTACCTTGTCAAAACAATTAAAGAGTGGAATCTCCCCAGTTTAATATCTAATTAGCTACCGTAATTTCACTAAGTTCAAGAAATATAACAGGATTTTGCATTGGTAATACAGTATGCCCTAAATACTATAAGACCGGATATATGTGGCTGAACTTTATATAAGTATCTCACAATTGCATTGCATAACTGATGGAATTCGTTAGATGCAGAGTAACTGTATTCCTAAATCTAATTTAGGCATAAAAATTATCTTGCAATATTTTTCTTATTTAATACAAAGATTTCATCGCGATGTGGTAAAGTTAAATGTTCACTCAGTCATGTTGAGGACGAGGATTGAAAACCTGGGGGAATCTGTTACTTTACATTTCATGAAAACTCAAATATATGAGTAGACTATTCACAGTTCAAGCCCGTCTTATTCAAAGATGGGAAAAAAATATTCAGTATCATATCCATGGAAGTTGAAGGAACAGCAGTGGCATCTGTTATCTCCTAACTCCTTTAAACTTAACAGCTATAACGAGTGCACCTTTAAAAATGACAGACCCTTGGTAAAAAAAACAGTTGCAATATGAAACTCAGATATGAAAATATGCACGTGTCAACCTGTCAATGAACTCTGCATCTAAAAAAGAAATAATTATAAATGATGAACATGAACCCTCATGAAACATATTTTGCCCCTGGCCGAGATTTGAAGCTAGGACACATCATCTGGATGCCAAGGCGCTATCATCTACGCCATCGTAGGTCGTAAGAGAAGAAACCAACCTCTCAGCTAACTGCTAAGCTAGGGAATGAACGCGTCCTCCTGAATGCTTTTTTTTTTATTTTACAGTTTCTTCCCAACCTCACTTGTGGCCTGTTTTCGCTATATAGGCATAAAAAATGATCATATAAACACATTATCATATGTAAAAACATGATATGTCTTGGGTTCGAATCCCGACCAGTAGCAAAATATTGTCGTATATTTATTTTGCCAGCCTCATAGGGCCGGTGAGTGACATTTTCGAGACACCGTGACCCATGGTCGAGTCCTGGGAGAGCCATAACGAAGCAGGAAATGCAAGTAACAGATAACAAGAACATCCCCCATAGAAGAGAGGAAAATCCATCTGGAGACCGGCGAGTGACATCTCCGAGACAACGTGACCCATTGTCAAGTCCTGGGAAAGCTATTACGAAGCTGGAAATGTAAGTAACAGATGACCGGTACATCCCTCATAGATGCAAGGAAACTCCATCTGGAGATCGGTGAGTGACATTTCCGAGACACCGTGACCCATGGTCAAGTTCTGGGGAAATTAGCATGAAGCTGAAAATGTAATTATCAGATGACCGGTACATCCCCCATAGAGAATTAAGGTCTTGGCAAGCGAAGAAATAATTGGTCTAAGGATCACCGAATGACAGCCTCTTTTTTGTGTCAGGCGGCTGGGTCGAGTCATGCAAGAAGTAAGTTCAGAGTTAGGCATTTAGTCATAACTTAGCTTTCCCTAAAGAACAACGTAAAAAAAAAAAATCACGAGGGGCACTGAGGTTTGCAGGATCTTTGCATCTTCCTAATAAACACATTGTCACTCGTCCTCGCGTTTCTCTTGCCCTACCTTCAAATCCCTGCAGAAATAAATGTACTATATTACACTTAAATATGTTTCATGTATCACACAGTGTTTAATTGATCATGATCTCTTATGTACAATTTCTACCAATAACAAGATTTATTTAGTGCATACTCACTATAAAGGTATGTATGTACTTATTGTACAGATACGCGCGTGTGTATATATATATATATATATATATATATATATATATATATATATATATATATATATATATATATATATATACATGGACATTCGTACTGCAGTGCGCTGTACAGGTATGTACATACTGTACAACACTGTACAGTTATGTACGTACATTAGAGCACTGTAAATTGGTGGGTGATTGGAACATAAACACATTTGGATGCCAATATCGACTATCTTAATTAGATTCATGTTTGCTAACCATCTTTCTCTTCTTTTTTTCTCTCTTCTTAAAGAGTTATACATATTGCTTAGTGGTTATGTGCGAATGAATGTTTTAATTATGCTGTTTCTTTTTCTCTCTCTCTTTTTCTGTTAAGGATCTGAATTATGTTTAGTAAATGTTTGTGTGTGTGTGAGAGGGTATGTGTCAACGATGGAATGGCTGTATGTACAAGATCACATAAAAAAACGTAAATACATAATTAATTAAATATGACAGTCAGTTAAATTGCCGAAACCATTTTAGCTTTTGAAAAATAAAATAAAAATAACACACAAATATCTGGAAGTGTGAGTAAGTGTGACCTATTCGGTCATAAAAACCCGGCTAGAAAACAAGAAAAAAGAAAAAACGAACTTTCACTCTACAAAGGGAACGAACTCGAAAGGATGGGGGGGGGGGTGCTAGTTAAGGTATCGTTTATACTAGTCACCCGTGTTTCTTTGGGAGCTCCTCCCACTTAAGCTGATGGCACTAATACTAACTGCTTCCCGCACTGTGACATATGATAGCTATTATTACTTATTTATTTATATAATAATAATAATAACAATAATAATAATAATAACAATAATAATAATAATAATAATAATAATAATAATAATAATAATAATAATAATAATAATAATAATAATAATAATTGACAAGAAACTCAGCACAACGTGAATGGTTAATATTAAAATAGAGTAAAAGTCCACACCTGATATTTATAATGTTATATATTAGAAGTAAAACACAAGAGCTTTCGTTAACCTCTTCAGATGCACTAACTTTTTTATGTTAAAAGGTTGCAAAAAATATAAAATAGTGGATAACAGTTGTTAAAGAAATTACCGT
>JAXCGZ010023423.1:37500-41577 GCA_037179515.1 Halocaridina rubra
AAAAAAGTACTTCCTTACATCCTGCAAAGAAGTTTTCTTAAGAAGCTTCAAACCATGACCTCTAACTCTACAGCCAGTCATATCAAAATATCGATCCCCATCCACTCTCTCATAACCATGAAAAAATTTAAAAACCGTCACCATATCCTCCGTCATTCTTCTAGCTTCGAGTGATGGGAAGTCTAATTCCCTCAGCCTCTCCTCATAACTACTTTGAGCTTTTTCCAGCTTAATCACGCGCTTTTTCAAGTGTGGACCAAAAGGGGACTGCATATTCAAGCTTTGACCTCACATAGGTAACATAAATCTATCTGAATATTTTCTTGTCCATGTGTCTGAAGATTACCCTTACATTTGCTAATAAAACATATGCTGCCTTTACTATGGCATTTATATGCATTTCCAGAGACAAATCTGCCAGTATGTTTACTCCTAGATCTCTCTCATTTTACGTCACTTGAAGTTCTGCTCTTGCTAATTGAGTATCCAAGCTGTGTGTGTGTGTGTGTGTGTGTGTGTGTGTGTGTGTGTGTGTGTGTGTGTGTGTGTGTGTGTGTGTGTGTGTGTGTACGTTTTTCATGCACACACGCACGCACACACACACGAGACTAGCTTTGATATTATTTTGTCTTTTAATACATTTTAAAAGCGCGCATAAATTCTTTTTGCACAAAACAAGAACTAAGAACGTGTTTTTAAAGCGTGCGTATATATGCATTTTTGTTTGTTTTTTTTTTGGCTCGGATGCGGTTTGACTTCCCTAATTAAGAACCTTAACGAGAGATAATCAAACAACATATCTACACATGAAGCAGGATTCAATTAAGAGTTAATGATGGAAATTAAACAACCTATACAATATTCATGTACTTGTCTGTACAAGGTAAAAATATGTATATTACATCAACCTGTTTCCTATGATTACATTGTACCTTACAATAATCTCTCTCTCTCTCTCTCTCTCTCTCTCTCTCTCTCTCTCTCTCTCTCTCTCTCTCTCTCTCGCTCTCTCTCTCTCTCTCTCTCTCTCTCTCTCTCCTAACTAGGTAGATAGATATTTCAATGTCAGACTGTCTGTATATATATATATATATATATATATATATATATATATATATATATATATATATATATATATATATATATATATATATATATATATGTATATGTATATATATGTATATTCTACACCACCCCGCCTGCTGCTGAGGAAGGCTCAGGCAGACGGAGGAGGGAGTGCCAGTGCAGTCTGTCCGCTGTGCACGCCCAAATAAAAGTGCCCTGTGGGGCGGGCACAATATCAAAGAATAGCCTCACCGTATTCCCTGCGTGTCGTAAAAGGCGACTAAAAGTGGACGGGGCGGGGGGACTGGGAATCCCCAACCCCCGTGTACCAACCTCCTGCGAGACATCAAAGAAGAAGGGGAGTAGAGGGGAGAATAACTTCTCCCCAAACTGTTTTCCCTTCCTTGATGTCGGCTACCCCCCAATTAAAGGGGGAAACAGCCAAGGTATATATGTATGTATGTATGTATGTATGTATGTATATGTATATATATATATATATATATATATATATATATATATATATATATATATATATATATATATATATATAGTAAGGAAGCCCATCAGTGAAACAAAACTTATAAAACAATGCTATATTTCGGATCCTAACTGGATCCCTTCTCAAGCAGTTAGGATCCGAAATATAGCATTGTTTTATAAGTTTTGTTTCACTGATGGGCTTCCTTACTATTTAGTGCTGTATGCTAACAGTTTGTACTTATATATATATATATATATATATATATATATATATATATATATATATATATATATATATATATATATATATATAAGTACAAACTGTTAGCATACAGCACTAAATAGTAAGGAAGCCCATCAGTGAAACAAAACTTATAAAACAATGCTATATTTCGGATCCTAACTGCTTGAGAAGGGATCCAGTTAGGATCCGAAATATAGCATTGTTTTATAAGTTTTGTTTCACTGATGGGCTTCCTTACTATATATATATATATATATATATATATATATATATATATATATATATATATATATATATATATATATATATATATATACACGTCACTCAGGATTTCTGTCAGTGTATCTATATGTATATGTGCTCATGTGTATTTTAGCTGTGCTTACTTGTGTATGAGGCACTGGTGAAGAATAATTATGAAATTATATATATATATATATATATATATATATATATATATATATATATATATATATATATATATATATTGGTAGAAAATGCAATCACATCGACAACAGCTTCGTGCCAGTGAATTCTAGAGGTTCTCTAATCACATAAGGTGGCCCCTTCCATGAACATACAGGCACTAGAGTTTGAATTATCTTTTAAAGTACAACTAGTATTTGTTCCTACATTTCTGCAGTATTTATTATTAAATATAAGCTACTTTTGTGTATTACAATTCAATATAAGACTTGTTATTTATTACTATATTAAACTGGTGTTCTGGGATCTTTTGCGTTTTCTCTATTAAAGCTAATATTACTTCTTTGATGTTTTCACTGTTTAGATAAAACGTTTTTTGGGATCTTAAGAAGCTAAGAGACTTCCTTTGCTTTAAAAATGAGAGAACAGAACAGGGATTGAACACAAAATATATGAATATTATATCTTGAATAACATTCTAAATATTAACATTTTCTCTATGTTTCACTGATATTACGTCCACTTTGCTAAAACTGTTGTTGTTTTTACTCTTCCTCTGTATTCGCTCACTTGTGCCCATCTCACCATTTTCGTTTTTAGCTTGTTTGTATTTAGGGGGTGGGTGGGTGGGTGGGGAACCGGAATTGAGTTCTTCAATTAATTCTTTTTCATGCATGATGTACCCTGAGGTTAGTGGGTCCCCCGGAGTTCATATGCATATAAATAAAGTAGTCAACATATTTTATGTCCAACATAAGAAGAACACGTTTCACATCGTTTTTCACCGTGGCTATTATGCAAAAATAAACTATTAAAGAAATAAATTAATTAGTTAATTGATTAATTAAAATAAATAAATAAAAATAAATATATATACATGGAGTGAAATAAAATATTTAATTTTTTAATGATTCCGACACGAGAGAAATGTTGTTTCAAAACATTTTTTTTCAGTAAGTTCTTTACGCTAAAGTAAAAATAACTAAATAAATAAATATATATCCAGAAAGAAATAGAAAAAAAAAACCCTGTCATGATTTCAACATGGGAAGAAAAAACTAATATCAGAAAGGAATTTCAGCACTTCTGTTATGAAAAGGAAATAAATAAACAAAAAAAGATAAAAGAAAAAACATATTAATTTCTCTTTAGAATAGAAGTTATTCAAAGAGCAGTTTTAGTACAGCTGTTGCGCATACATGTATACATAAATATATATTAAAAAATCTAATATTCAAGTTTTATGACTACAACAGAGAAAGAAAATAAGTTATTAATTTTAGTGGAACTGTTAAGAAAAATAATATATATATATATATATATATATATAGAGATAGATAGATATATAGATATTAGATATAGATATATAGTATATATATGATATAATATCTATATATATATATATATATATATATATATATATGTAGATATATATGTGTAGATATTATATATAGATATATATATATATATATATATATATATATATATATATATATATATATTATATATATATATATATATAATAATATATTTATATATATATATATATCATATATATATTATATATTAATATAATTAATAATATATATATTTATATATAATATATATATAAATATATATATATATATATATATATATTATATATATATGTAGATATATATATGTAGATATATATATGCAGATATATATATGTAAGTATATGTATATATATATATATATATATATATATATATATATATATATATATATATATATATATATATATATATATATAGAGGAAGTAAGAATGTGAACACTTTGAAATACGTATTCGTATCTCTCTTGATATGACTTCGGTAGAGCAGTGATTAAAGCATTTG
>JAXCGZ010023424.1:0-41549 GCA_037179515.1 Halocaridina rubra
TTGCCGCCTTTTTCGTGTAGTGTGATATTTTTGGTCTGTTCATTTTCGATACATAAAAATTGCTTCATAATTATGACTTTGGCCTATTTTGTTACCTTAAATGATATTGTGGTAATCTTGATATTCTGTCACATTGAACTATAAATTAAACTCTATTTAATAAGAAATAAATACAAATAAGAAAGCAATCAGAATAAATAATAAGAAACAATAATAAATAATTATACCTCAACTCTCACAAGTAGTTCAGCAAGACTGTGTATAATTATGCTAAATTACCTTCTAAGGGTGTCTGGCAGACAACACATGCACCGCCTAGCGATTGAAGGTCGTACTGACTATATGCACACAAGATCTCATGTTATATTATTTTAAGTTAGCCTATATTATGTTACAATAGGTAGGGTTAGGTTAGGATAGATTAGCATTTCTTATCACCCCCTGCAGTCACGTCAAGGCAGTCCAACATACCCTAACTCTAGCTAACATCTGTTTACTACATAGATAAAGTAAAGTGAAGTGCAGTATTACTTGATCATTTATTTTTGGATTCCAATACTATTGGCCCAAGCAATAAGAAAAACTGAAAAAGTAAAGAACATGAACAAACTCAATCAAACATACACAGCAGGGTAATCAAACATACACTCATCAATACAACTTTTGTTGTTGCTGATGTGAGACTAGTTTCTCAAATTGAGGCTGTGGTGTTGGCCAAAACCACCCTCATATCGTGGATCAGCCCACCTTGAAGGCGGTTTCAGAGAGTTGTTTTGATCAGGAGACTAGCAGAGAATGCTCTCCTTCACAGGTAGGTAGTTGAAATGGTATGATCATCTTCAGCACTGCCCTTGTCAGTCCAGGGTAAGCTACCAGCTAATCACACCAAAAACTAGACAGCAGTGAAGTACAGAATTTTTTTCTGACAACCCTGGTCTACCTGCAGAGCAGTAAACTCCTCCTACAGGTTGTGCAGCACCCATATCTGCCAGGAAGGGCTGCTGAATCAATTCTGGAAATGCATGAACCTTGGGAAAGTACTTTGTTATGGTGGTCTCAAGGTACAAGAGGTGAGCAACAATATTTTTTACAAGCATTAGTTGATTGTCTTCTCCCCCAATTTCTCTTCAATGATAGGAAAGCTTCTCACACTCCCTCCCTGGATTCAATGCTTTCAGAGTGAAATCTATCTCTTGAAGGCTTCTACCTTCTCTGTGCAAACAATATTGCTAGCAAACATACCTTGCTTGGACAATTGCGGTCATACAAATGGCTGAATATATCTGCCAGATAGGAGAGAAAAAGGATGAACGTTTTGTCCTCATATTTTTCAGTGAACTTACTCTAATACTCTCAGAGAAATATTGCCATCTCATCATTGAGCTCTGCAATACAGGTTAGGATTTTCTCATGTGGGAGTCACTGCACTTCTGTGTGGAAGAGAATAGCTTATGTTCACTTCTCATCTCACAAAGCAATTTGAACACTCTGTGGTTTAAAGGACGACTCTGGATGAAACACATCTTGAACACAGATAGACAGAGTTTTTTTCTTTGAGGTGAGGTGGCAACATCTTTGCCATCAGAACATGGCGATGAAGTACACTGTGCTTCAAAATGAAATCTGGTACCTTTTCCATTAACAGTGCAGCAAAACCAGATCTCTTCCCTATCATGGCTGGGGCACCATCTGTGCAGACCAACCCTACCTATTCCCACTTGATATGATGCTTTTCAAAGAACTCATCCAAGAGTTGGAATATATCTGCTGCTTTCAGCGTCGTTTGCAAAACCTCACAGAAGAGGAATTCATCTTTAATTTCACCATCCTTTATGTACTTGGTTTAGACAATCAGGTGACTCAGGTTGGAAACATCAGTTGATTCATCCAACTGCAGATTAATGTGGATGGAAGTGTCCTTAATCTCCTGAGCAATCTAGTCCTAGAAGTTGCAGTTTTATTCTTCTTGGCTGCTTCTGTTCCCAGGACCAGTTTTACCATCCGAATAAGGCATGGCTTAATCAGGTTTTCCAGAGCCGAATGCAAAGCCTTTTCCCCAATGTTATGGTATATCACCTCATAGGAAGCTTGTACAAGTGGTTTCTGCACTGGCTTGAATCCATATTGGGGCAGTATACCTTTCTGGTAATATCTAGCCATCTTAGCATGTGGAGCCTCGAGAGTCTGTTCATGTTCTGAAGGTGGATGCTCTTGGAGTCTGGCATGTTTCAAATTAGAGTTGCAAATAATGAAATGGCAAGTCATGCATTGTGCCTGGTCTGTTCCTCCATGATTATCCAGAAGTGTAGTGATGCCATAATGACATATTCATCACTCCATTTGCATGTCTTCCACATTGCAGAATCACACTATCATGTGGACAAATCAAAAAGGCTGGTGGCAAAAAGCACCAATTAAAGTTATAAATTTGATCTATAAAATTCAATGAAAAGAAAAAAGAAAAAAGAAATAAAAATTGAAGCAACCTCTTCTGAGAGATGGTAACAGAGAAACAGACTTAGATGAACACATTTTTGCCAGACCTCCGGGGGTGTAGGTAATGATAAGGATGCAATTAATAGACAATGATACCATTAATAAAAAAAAAAAATCTGAAAGCTTTAATAAGGGTAGGCTCAAACATTTTACAGGCTCATTAAATTGGTGCAGGTTTGGACCAGTGTCATCAATCCATTCATTTATAAAAAAAAATTATATGACAAAAGAATGAGAGATGTTATGTAAGTTGAGAGCGAATGAGGAAGAATATACCTTTCAATAGTCTTACCAATATTACTAGAGCTTGAAATTAGCGCATAACTCAAAGATACAGGGACTGTACTGTTGTCGTAGGGACTTAATCACTACGTTACTATTAGTACCAGAAGGGTACAAGGTAAGAATGGACAAGCGGTGATTCCTTCAACTTAGATTTATTTTAGAGTACAAAATATATGACGCCTCAATGCCCCCACCCTATGATTAACAAAATCTATGATCTATTCGTGCCCCGGGTAAAATTCTAACTAAAGCTCACTCTTTCTGACTGCCTCGGGTATTCTTGAAGTACCCAAAGGGCAGGGCGTGTCGCGAAATCCATTTCTGCTAATAGACTTCAGGTTCAAAGAGGGGTCCATCCTCTTGGGGGAGGGGCTATTTCAGCAGGCCTATTGAACAGAAGAGTTCTAAATCAGCTCATGGCTATTGGGCATCTCTCCAGGGCATGTACGGTCAAAATGCTTGTGTTTCTTGTGGTTTTGGGCATGGCCGACTTCTTGGCCTTTCCCATCCTCTTGAGGCACTTGATGCCAGATGCTAAGTCCCATGGATCCAGCCATATATCTCGTTGACACCTTCTAAAAACATTGACCTTACCCAGAAAACCAATTGGGAGAGTATTCAATTTCACCCTTGATCTCCAGCCTCTCATGTTTCTCTTCAGGACTTGTTACAGTTTCAGATCCTGGCTTCAGCAGGCTTTCATGTGACTTCAGCAAGACTTCAGTCATGCAACATCCCTCCCAACCAAAACTGAAATATCTTTTATTTCAGCAGCAGCATGGGTTATCTTTTGAGAGCTCTTTGATATATCCTAGCTAACATTAGTTTACAATAAAAACGGGGCCGAATTATTTAAGCTATTATCTAAGAATTCCTATTTCTATGAACTTCTAAACAGATTGCAGGAACATAGCATTATTCTTATAGCTTAATAGTAATTTTACAGACTAACTTGTCTGGATGATCTAGAGCATGCAGGGTCTATTTCCTTTTGGGAAATCTTTAATACAAACATATTCCTATATTTAAAAAATAAAAATAACCTTAATCATTATGATTTCAGTGCATAACTAATCATTATCAAACATTAATTAAGATCAAAAGTCAGTTTAGATCATAACGATGCTTTACCTACTTCTCTCCCTTTTCAAAAGATTTACAAAATTTGGTTAGTTACAGTAAATATATAAATTATGTAGAACATTAGCAAACAACCTATGTAGAGTATTGGCATGTATGAACATTTAAAATGCGATTGTCAATAACATAAATAGTAATTTCTATAAGAAACCTCATCCTATAATTTCTATTCCTATCATGTTACTATGGGGCACTGATTTATCTTAAAATTAGGCCTTACAAACTACTTCTGAAACAAAACATTTGTTACGGTGTGAAAAGTTAAAAACATTCACCATTACAATATGCAATTACTATTCAAGGACAAACTGATATGAGAACTTAATGCACATAATATAAAACATATTCGTCTATGATCTCTCTTCACAGAAATCTGCACACTACCTCTTAACCTAAGAATTTAATGAGGAGGGGATTCTTCTGCAAACTTAATGAACACAAAGAGTAAATCATGATTCAAACAATGATGATATTTAAGCAAAACAATGATATTACTTAAGCAGAACAATGATATTATTTAAGTAGAAAACAACTTATTATGATTTGTGCAAATTGTACAATTTATCAATGGCACTTATTCTAAAAACTTATATCTAAGGGAGACTCTGAGTTTTCGCTTAAAATTATCTTAAAGCTAGACAAAAATTAAAAAATTATAAATTGTCTTTTCGCACAGGGGTCAAAGATGGTGGGGACATTTTCTTTCCCATTTTTTCAGTTCTAATACATGGGGGTACATACGTTGTTAAATAACTAATAAGGGATTTTCCATACCCTTCCTTTCTCTCTTCACTAAAGTTAGGACATGTATGGGGATTCTTTCTTTCTTTAGATCTCATCAGTTCGTTTATGTGGCTTCTAAGGCGTTATTAAGATGTTTTAAAAGACTTCTGTTCCTCCCCCTTGCTCATGAAATTCTTGCTAGGCATTATACAACAGCAACTTCCTCGCTTTTTCACTCCCCCGCCGTCTTCATTGCAGGCCCAGGTTCGTACACTACCACAAATTCTCTTCCTCTAAAGACTGGCAAGACAAAACGGAAGCCGATCGATGCATCTACTGAACCCCTCCAGCCTGGCTTTTTCGTCCTACTCTTGGGGCTGGTCTTGACTATAACTACCCCTGCAGGATACCTGCAATGTCACAGCGACTTTCTCTTCAGTACTGCAATACAAACGTACCTTCGAAGCAGGCCTCGGGATGAAAATTTGAACCTATGTCACTAATACAGTTGTAAGAAAGGTTCCCTATGACTTCGGGGTACCAACAATGGCCATATGTCGGTAATCCGAGGCTATACTTCGCCTCCCCTGCAGCTGCAAGTGCTTGCAATCTCTATTCAATGGGCAACAGGTCTTGTTTGAGAGAAAACAAAATCTAAAGACTTTTAGAACTTGCAGGTCGGGGCTGCCTGGAAATATGTTCCTTACTTGCACATTTATCTACACCATTAGATTAGGATTCCCAAACACTTAGGACTTAGCTGGGTAACTGATACATAATATTACTTTACTATAGACATCAAAAAGAACAATCATTAAATGCTGAGAAAAGCCACTAAAAAAATATTCATATTAGCAGTGACTATAATAATATCAAGCATGAATTCAGATAAAAGATACAAATCATCTGGTTACTGCTGATTGCACTTGCAAAAAATAATAATTAGCAAAAGGCCATTGAGAAATAGCAACAATAACAGTCAACATAATAATAACATTACTAATAATCATGATCATCATAAGAATAATAAAAAAATGAAATAAAAATACTAAATCAGAGATAGCAATATGTATACAATGGAGACTGGCATTCAGAAGTAAGAACGGAGTTCTATACTTATATTTCATAATAATGCTCATTCTAACACAGTCTCTTTTACTATTTGAATTTCCTGCTGTCATAATATATATATATATATATATATATATATATATATATATATATATATATATATATATATATATATATATATATATATATATATATATATATATATATATATATATATATATATATATATATATATATATCATAAGCGGCAACTTTCGGGTTCCTCAATTTGTCAATGGGAGTTTTATCTATTCTCTAAACAGTTGCGATATGTGGCACAAATATTTATGCAAAAGTCGGTACTACCAATGTCTTATCAGTATTTATGCAATATCAGCATGCAACAATTCATCAACTGAAATAAAATGTAGGCACAATTATTGCCTAGCTTCACTGGAAAAAACAAACAAAAAAAAGAATCAATGACGGCAACATTCTCTTTGCATCGGAAGGAGCCCATGTCAGTCTCAGAGGAGAGAGAGAGAGAGAGAGAGAGAGAGAGAGAGAGAGAGAGAGAGAGAGAGAGAGGTTGATTGGGCGACCGTGAAATACGTTGCGGTATCCACCCACGTGGTTAGGTGAGACGGGCATCCTTATCACGGAGTATCTCTACATAACAAAAGAATAAATAAACAAATGAAAGTGAACAAACGTGAGCAATGACTATTGATAGCGTTTTACGTTTATTGTCAGAGGGCTATTCTTATTCCCCAATTAACAAAAAAAAACAAAAGAACTTAGTGTACAACTGCAGAAACATCGAAGCATAAATCCATTCCTTTCTGTTGAATATTGCAAAGGACTTTACTGAAATAGCATGCACATCCTTGTCTATAATGACAATCTTTTTCTTGCTATAAATCAGAGGGTTGAGTCGAAGCACACGCTCTCGATAAGGCAACATATCTCTGATCAAATTAAAGCAAAATATTACAATCATATGTGACAATATCTCTACTTCTATCAACAAAAGTACAAATATCTTTTTCGTAACAAACGTCTTATAATGACTTAAGTATTATTAATTTTAAATTTAAAACTCAATATATAATCTCTGAGAATCTCAGTTATCTTAATTAGCTCAATTGTAATTATAAATTCATGACAATGATAGCGATTAACAATAATTATCTCTAGATGATCTTTTTCAAAACTCTTTAATTTATAATATATATCAGAGGGATAAAGATATTAAAGGTTTTTCTTCACACAAAAAACTATATAACTAAAATGGGAATCTGAAAAAAAAATATAAAAAGCCTGTCTCTGTGTATGCGATAATAAAAACAAAAAGTGTATTTTATTCGCAATAGTAAAGAATGCATTTTGCTTAAGTTTCAAAATCTTGCAAGGAGTTGTACAGGAACAATTAAAACAGAGAATATATATATTCTTCTACTATCTCGATTTTGACTTATTTTGAATTACTATACAACAGAATTACCTCCGGAACAGGGAGAAGTTGTCATATAACTGTTCTGTCTGTTTGCTCATACTTTGCACGGTTGGGTATTTTTATTTTTACCCTCCCTATTATTACTTTATATTTCCTGCTCTTATACTGCCCAAGGTTTGCCTTCAGGGCTACGGCTGACTAGCTTTTGTGGGGAGGCGCGCATGTGGGCGCTGTTTTCTCCCATGTTCCTTCAGCTTCTGGATCAGCTTCTGCTCTCTCAAATACGGGAAACGGCTGTGTAACATTCTTGTTGTCATTTCTTGTCAGCTCCCACTCTTTCTTTATGACCAAGCTGGAATGATAATGGCATATTTAATCACTGCGTAAATTTCTAAGGGTTATATTATCATGCGCTATCTCTAATACCCGATATGAACCTAGATGCAAGGGGGACATTTTATGCTGGCGGTTAACATTTTTCACTTAGACTCTAATGCCTACTTTTACTTCATGCCTCTTCGTACTATGCCTGAGATCATACTCTTTTGCATACCTCTCCTTCTGCTTATCCAGGATGGCCGCCGTAAGTTCGTAGGTTTTTCTGGTGGTATTTACCACATACGTTCGAAGACTTTTAATATTGTACACTGGCAAGAGCTTTTGCGGGGCAAATGTGTCCCAGGGTAATTTGGGATCTTCCCCAAACACTAAGAAATAGGGGAGTCTCCGATTGACCTATGATATGCGAAATTCAGGGCCTGCTCCGCTTGATTTAGGGTAATAATGGAGGCATTTCGTTGCTCTACTAATCCGTTAGCTTGCGGCCGATACGCTTGGACCGCAGCATGGCGAACTCGCGCTAACTCGCATAACCCATTGAAAACTTCATTCATGAATTCGCGTCCATTATCAGTTACGACTTCTCGAGGGAATCCAAATACTAATGTAAGCTGGTACAGGGCAACGGCTACCGAGGCCTCGCTCTTATCCTTCATCACATACGTGAAGGTATATCTTGTGCATTCGTCTGTGAGTAAGAATATGTACAAGTAGCCATCATTATGATCGGGGCAAGGGGCCTATCAAATCGCAATGGACTCTCTCCCATCTAAAACTGCATCGCGGCCAAATCCGGGCAGGGGGGACCGTATTAGGCTGTCGTTTGAAGCAATTGCACACGTGACATTTCTTAACATACTCTGCAACATCCTTATACATCCCTTCCCAATAGATTTGGGTACTTAGCAACCGATACGTTTTCTCAATTCCCATATGGCCGGCCGCGGGACTCGGGTGACACAGAAAGAGGGCGTGACCGTGGAAATCCTCGGGAAGTACTGACGCGTATCCCCCTTCTTCGTTTTTTCTCTTAAAGATTTTGTACAATATTCCACCTTCTATTACGAATAAATTTATTCGGCGTCGAATTTTAGCAGGGACTTCGCCATTTATTCCTTGCAAGAGCTTCTTTACCTCTCCCCACAACGTATCCCCATCCTGCTTCCTTACGAGCTCCTCTCAATTCCACCCACAAAAGCCCTCCCCTGCTCATTCATACTCACTCGCTCACTCTCTCGTTCATTCTCGCAACTTTCACTCTGTCCTCTCTCACCCTCACTTCCCCCATTCACGCTTTTAGTTACCTTGTAAGGATGATTTCCCCCCTCACTCTGAAGGAGTGTGTGCGCGGAATCAGGATCGGCCCCCGCAGTTGCAGGACGGTTCGTGTCTATGGTCTGATGACCCGCGTTTCTCATTGAACGGGTAATGGCCAGGGCGGGGACTTCCCGCATTCCCCTGCTCAGGGCATCTGCTACTTTGTTACTCTTTCTGGGTACATACTCGATCCCCTGTATATTAAACTGCATAAGTCTTAACAGCCACCGGGAAAGCCTTTGGTTATTTAGCGGGTTCGCATACATGTACTTTAAGGGCAGATGATCGCTACGAATTGTCACCGGTTATCCGAGTAGGAAATATTTATGCTTTTCTAGGATGAACACGATGGCGAGTGCCTCTCGTTCGATGGTAGAATATCGCCGCTCAGTGTCTGTGAGCGCCCGGGAAGCGAAACTAATGGGGCGGTCTCTTTTCTCGTTGTCCTCTTGCGATATTACTCCGCCGATCGCAATGTCAGAGGCGTCGCACGTGACATAAAACGCCCGATCAAATTTAGGATAAGCAAGTACTTGAGTGGACATTAGGGCTTTCTTTAAAGCTACAAATGCGGCCTCGTGCTCAGACGTCCAGCAAATCTGGTGAGCGTTTCGGAGCTTATCTAGGGGACGGGAAATGTCCGCGTACTTCCCAATGAATTTACGGTAATATGAGCAAAGTCCGAGAAATAATCTAACATCTTTACACGTTTTGGGTTGCGCAAACTTCTCGATGGTTTTTACTTCATCATGTAATACTGCCACACCCACAGATGACAATATGTGTCCGAGAAATTGTACTTCCGCTTTGAAAAACTGACACTTAGACAATTTCACGATCAGGTTATTCTATCTTAAGGCTTCTAAAACCGAAATGAGGTTCTGGGCGTGTTCTTCAAAGGTTTTTCCGATTATGACTAAATCATCTAAATACACTAGCATGGCGTTACCGATGAGGTCCAGGAGCACAGCTGTCATGAGTCTGCTAAAATGACTGGGGGCGTTTTTAACCCAAAAGGCAAACGATTATACTCGTAGAGTTTATTATTTACTGAAAAAGCGGTCTTCGCTTTACTCTTCTCTACTAAGACTACCTGGTGGTAACCCGCCAGGAGGTCGAGAGTGGTAAAATACTTAGCACCACTGACGTGACACAGTACATCTTCAATTATAGGGAGGGGGAATTTATTGCCTTCGGTGAGCAAATTTAGCTTGTGGAAATCCACGCACAATCGAAGATCTCCGTCTATCTTCTTAACTACTACTATGGGGCTGTGCCAAGGGCTTTTAGACAATCTAATGACGCCCTTTTCCTCTAAGTCGGCTACCATTCCCTCTAATCTCTTTTCGTATACGAACGGAGTGTGATAGGGTTTGACAAAGGTGGAGGGGTGACTTCCTGTGTTAATATCAAAAGGCATGAGAGTGCATTCTCCAAGGGGGTCGCAATCTAAAGCAAAAACATCATGATATTTAGCGACAAGTTCGGTCATAAAAGTAGAATGCTCAGCAGCGCTCAGTCCTCTCACTAACGCCTGCAAATTTACGATACGTTCTGGGTCTTCCGCGACCCTTGCAAAATTTACACTGTAACACTCGCACACTTCTTTGAATTCGGCAACTTTAGCGTTTCTAGGAATAACTAGTGGGATCGGTGACATATGCGCGCACATAACAGTTAATTTCCGCGATCCCTCGGGAACCATTAGCAATTTATTAGGAAAAAAATCTGCATACTCTCCGACAAATTCTGCGCATAAGGCTCGAGCGTTCAGGATTACTCGCGAGGTTATAACTTCTAAAACGCATGCAATACCGTTCTCAATAATTTCTTCCCGAAGCGTCACGATGTAGTTATCGTTTTTCTCTTGCAACACGCATGCAGACACTGACGAGCGCGCGGAACATGCAACTATTTCACTCTCGTTTACAGTTACAGTAGTTTTACCCCGTGTATTAGCAAAACTGACTCCCATTTTTACGATGTCCTCGAAACCAATTATTACTTTCACCTGTTCAACACTTAACTTAGGTACTACAAGAAAAGCACATTTAAATTTTGTGGGACACCCCTCAAATGCAATAAGGGTTTCATCACTTCTTGAACTCTAACAAAGTTCGGGGTATTATCGCCCAAAGTAGTAATTACTACTGGAGTATCTAATTTAGTGATGGGGTCTGTAACAATACTACGGTCAATTAACGATACGGCTGAGCCCGTATCTAACAAAGCAATTTGGCGGAGTCCACCGATCGCAATTTCTATTAGCAAGATCCCATTACTCATTAGATAGAAACTACAAGTACTTATCTGTGCTGAGGAGGTGGTTTGTGATGTCCACGACTTCTCGTTCGGGAGGAGCGATAGCTCCTCGACCTGAGGTGTTCGGACCGTTCGCTGGAGGTCCATGTCGGGGCGTTGGCGTTTTATTTTTCTTGTTCATGAGTTGCCAAACTCCGTGAGTTATCCTCGCAGAGGGGCACCCTTCAACCCGATGTCCGGCCCCCAGACAGTTGAAGCAGACCGTTTCCGGGGGTGCCGTTCCCACGAACCATTCCTGTGGGTGGCCCATGCCGCAACACTTTGCGCACCGTTCTTCCTTCGTTTCTCGGGACCTCGGTCCTCGGTTGTTCGCCATGGCTGCGACGGGGACCGCTGCCGGGCCTAGGAGTCTTTCCCTATCAATTTCCTCTTCCAAGAGCCCATGACCAAGGTGGCTCTCAAACCAATTCGAAAGTAGACACACGAGATCGGGGACCGGGATGTTGGATTTCAACAGAAAGTGGCATCTCGGCGGAACAGTTTCCCGCAAGGCGCTCCGCACAATACTTTGTTGCATGTATGTGTTATCGACAATTTCACTCACTGAACCCATTAACGTTTCGATCCTACTCGCGTACCAATTCAACTGTTCTCCACGTCTTCGGGGACAGTTTTGAATCTTAGATATGAGCGTTTCTTCGCTCTGTCGCACTGTGAACATTTTTCGGAACCGATCCTTAAAAGTTTCCCACTGTTTTATCTTCAACCATTTGTCTCTGCCTAGGGTCTCGGCTGCAAATCTGATGCACCTTTGTACTACTTTGTTAATTCGGTACTTTTCGGTCCACTCGGCGCTTCTTATCCGCAGACCCAAGTGTGTCAGAAAGTCGGCTGCGGGATATATGGATGGATATTCGAGGCCTTTTATGTTTGCACTGTCAAAGTATAAAGGTGAATCTTTGACTCGAGGCGCCTTTACAACCAGGGCACGGATTGGGGGCATGGCCTGCTGTGTTCCCTGTGTCACCTCGGGGCTCGGAGCGGCAGGCTGTTCGTCGATTTTTGAGGCGTCGGTTTTGTTGTCGGTGTTGTTGCCGTCAACCAAGTTCCTTCTCAACAGAGCGGCGTTGGCGGGGGTTTGTAGGCGCTGCACTTGCTCCTCCAATTCGAGAATTCTTCGGTCTTTGTCCTCGTCGCCCATTTCCTGACTTGGGAGGGACTGGTCTTCTGCGTTTGCCATTCTTATTTTCTTCGCACGGGTCTGCACTGGCATTCACGTGTCTCTTGATGTACGTTTTCCGGAGTATGAACCACCAATTGGAAAGAGTGACCATTGTGTGTTGTTGATGGAGTATATCATTGAAGATATTCTGCCTGAGAGTAGAGATACTGAGGACATGAGGAGGAACTATCCGAAAGGAGATTACATCAAAATGAATGAGCTTTTTGCAGTTATTGACTGGAGAACCTTATTTTACAACAAATCTGTACAAGAAATGTATGACATCTTTTGTGAGAAATATGGGAGGATAGTAGATTGCTGCATACCTGTCACCAAAGTAGGTGTAATTCATGCCAGAGAGAAATGGTTCGATAATGGGTGTAAAAGAGCTAAGGAGTGGAGAGACAAATGCTGGAAAAGGTATAGGAGGAGAAAAAAACATAAATGCCTGGCAAACCTACAAAAGAGCAAGAAATGACTACCTAAGTAAAAGGAGAGAGGCAGAGAGAGACTATGAGAGGGACATCATCAGGAAGGCTAAAAAAAATCCCAAGCTTTTCCACAGCTTTATCAGAGGAAAACTGAAGGTAAAAGAATAGGTTTTAAGGCTAAAGAGAGCGGATGGAATCATCACTGAGACGGATGAAGAGATCTGCAAAGAATTGAACAAGGAGTTTCAGTCAGTATTTACAGCAAAAAATACCCCACCCCCTCAGATTGCAGAGATAGAATTTCAAGGGCCAGTATTAGAGAACATCAACCTTACAGCCACAGAGGTATGCAAAGCGCTGATGGATTTAGATGTTCATAAAGCTACAGGTCCTGATGACATATCCCCTCATGTGCTTAAAAAATGCGCAAACTCAATATCATTGGCACTAAGTATCATATTTAAAAAGTCACTGGAGTCGGGGGAGATTCCAAGATGCTGGAAACAAGGAAATGTGATACCTATCTTCAAAAAGGGAAGGAGGGATACGGCTCTGAACTATAGACCAGTTTCCTTGACCAGCATAGTTTGCAAAGTTATGGAGAAACTACTAAGGAAACATATCTCTCTTCACTTGGAATCCTTCAACTTTTTGTCAGTGAGGCAACATGGCTTCAGAGAAGGTAGATCAACAGTAACAAACTTATTAGAATTCTATGATGAGGTAAGCCAAATCTTACAGGAAAGAGAGGGCTGGGCAGATTGCATATTCCTAGACTTCCAGAAAGAGTTTGACACTGTTCCACATGGGAGACTTATTAGGAAGCTGCAAGCAATGACTAGAATAGGTGGAAATGTTTTGGAATGGATAAAAACTTACTTAGAAGGAAGAGAACAGAGGGTTAGAGTAAGACACTCAGTGTCTGAATGGAGAAGAATTAGTAGTGGAGTTCCACAGGGTTCAGTTTTAGGGCCACTTTTGTTCCTTGTATATGTAAATGACCTACCAGAGTCTGTAAATTCATTCATGAATATGTTTGCAGATGATGCAAAGATTGTGAAAAAAGTAAAAAACGAGAACAATGGTAGAGAACTTCAAGAGGATCTAAATAATCTGCATGAGTGGTCAGAAAAGTGGCTAATGAAATTCAATACTTCACAATGTAAGGTAATGAGAATGGGTGCAAGTGCAAGAAGGCCCAAGCTTGACTACTCGGTGGCTGGAGTACAACTTCAAGAGACAGAAAATGAGAGAGATCTAGGAGTAAACATACTGGCAGATTTGTCTCCAGAAACACATATAAATGGCATAGTAAGGGCAGCATATGCATTCTTATCATATGTAAGGGTAGCCTTCAGGCACATGGACAAGGAAATGTTCAGAAATATTTATGTAACCTATGTGAGGCCAAAACTCGAATTTGCAGCCCCCTTTTGGAATCCACACTTGAAAAAGCACATAGCTAAGATTGAAAAAGTTCAAAGACATGCCACGAAACTGGTGCCAGAAATACGCAATCTCAGTTATGATGAGAGGCTGTGGGAATTAAACTTGCCATCACTCGAAGCTAGAAGAGTGAGGGGGGATATGGTGACAGTCTTTAAATTCCTTCATGGTTATGATAGAGTGGATAGGGATCGATATTTTGATATGGCTGGCTCTAGAACTAGAGGTCATAGTTTGAAGTTTCGTAAGAAAACTTCTTTGCAGGATGTAAGGAAATACTTTTTCACTGTAAGAGTAGTTGATAACTGGAATTCGCTAAGCGAGGAGGTAGTTAATGCTATCTCAATCCATAGTTTTAAGGACAGATATGATAAGTATCAATAAGTATAAAATGGAACCGATGAGGACACAGGAAGATATGAGCTTTGGGCTCTTTCCCGTAAACACAATTAGGTAATCACTACGTTACTATTAGTACCAGAAGGGTACAAGGTAAGAATGGACAAGCGGTGATTCCTTCAACTTAGATTTATTTTAGAGTACAAAATATACGATGCCTCTATGCCCCCACCCTATAATTAACAAAATCTATGATCTATTCGTGCCCCAGGTAAAATTCT
This sequence comes from Halocaridina rubra, assembly GCA_037179515.1. Taxonomy (NCBI): domain Eukaryota; kingdom Metazoa; phylum Arthropoda; class Malacostraca; order Decapoda; family Atyidae; genus Halocaridina; species Halocaridina rubra. Next base: position 14,788 of record JAXCGZ010023424.1, read on the forward strand.
AACTAAAGCTCACTCTTTCTGACTGCCTCGGGTATTCTTGAAGTACCCAAAGGGCAGGGCATGTCGCAAAATCCATTTCTGCTAATAGACTTCAGGTTCAAAGAGGGGTCCATCCTCTTGGGGGAGGGGCTATTTCAGCAGGCCTATTGAACAGAAGAGTTCTAAATCAGCTCATGGCTATTGGGTATCTCTCCAGGTCAAAATGCTTGTGTTTCTTGTGGTTTTGGGCATGGCCGACTTCTTGGCCTTTCCCATCCTCTTGAGGCACTTGATGCCAGATGCTAAGTCCCATGGATCCAGCCATATATCTCGTTGACACCTTCTAAAAACATTGACCGTACCCAGAAAACCAATTGGGAGAGTATTCAATTTCACCCTTGATCTCCAGCCTCTCATGTTTCTCTTCAGGACTTGTTACAGTTCAGATCCTGGCTTCAGCAGGCTTTCATGTGACTTCAGCAAGACTTCAGTCATGCAACACTGTATTGCAGCACTGCTATCATGCAACTACTGCTGGGAGCAGCACGGTCTCATCATCTCATGTCAGACACCAGCACACGTACTGAACGTGTGTACCACAAAGCATTGTGATACAAACTTCCAACGAAATTGTGGAATGTTGGTAAAACTTTAGTGCTTTTCATTACAGTGCAAATATATGTTAACACAGTTGAAAATTAGGTTAAAGATTATGAAATAGAAAACAATATATGTACAGGGGGTCTTCGACTTACGTCAGAGTCCTGTTTCTGAAAAGTGATGTAATCTGAATTTCAGTGTAATTTTGAACACATGTCTGGAGAATTCCAGACTTTTCTGGGTTACTGGCAACACTGTTATGTCACACACATAACAATAGTATATACAATGACACTCTAGCAGTGCCTATGGGTGTAGCCTTGAAATGTCTGTTATTAATGTCATGCTTGACCAGAGTTCAAATTTTTGCTACCCAGCCCGTAAGTGATGGGATTCCTTACTATTTGATGCTGTATGATAACAGTTTGTGGGTTAAGATTCGTTTTATGCTATTTTATTTGGCAGGTTTTGATATGTTTTGAATAACCTGATCATTATTTTTGTCAGAATTACTATTTTTTTGTGTTAGAGCTGATATTGGTGGGCAGCGATGGGTACTTAAATAATTTCATCTAACTAAACTAACCTAACCTGCCTCAAATTTAAAACCTTACACACATTAAGATGGTGAATGTGGGTGGTTATACAGCAGCTGGGCACATTTCAGGAAATGCCGGTAACACTGATATCTTGTGTAGGCAAGGGAATGGGTGCATAAAACGAACCTTAAGTCAATTTGTGTTTACTTTTTATAGATAAGCTTTTACGATTTCAGTATTCTCCCTTTAGAAGTATTTTTTTTTTCTATATTTTTGGGTTAAGATTTGTTTTATGCATCCCTCCCTTACTTGTATTTATACCTCTTCAAATAGCAATTCGTTGACATATATGTCTAAAGCTCATGTACCCACTTCAGGAAAACTGTTACTTTGCTGACCTAGAAGTGTTCAAGTGATACGCTCTAATAATGGTTGTAGATAATGAGGAGTTTTAATGTCAAGTTTTAATGAAATGTCTAGTATTTTGAAGAATTTGTCGATTCAAAATGGTGTTCCCGCAGTTTCATATTCTTTAGTTGGAAGTTGAGTAAGGAACTAGGTGGCCTTCTTTGAATTTTATACTTTATAAAAGATACCTAATTTTTGTTCCTTGAGATTGATGGTGTTTTAATTACTTGATGTCCGTACTTGTGAATATAATGCTTACTTTTATACCCCAAAAATAGGAAAATTTTTATAAAATTCATTATGTTGCGATAGGTTGGTTCATCTCCTGTTAAAGAGTGAGTTGGTAATTGAAACTATTGTTGCATAAGCACTTTAGATATTTTTTTAATGTTTTGTGTTTTTATTTCACATGTTGGAGCTATGAAAGTAAACATTTGCCCCACATAGTGTGACAGTGCTCTGCTACAAGTCACCAGAGGTCATTATAGATTCCTGGCTAGTACAGTGGTAACGCGCTGGCTTCGCTTCACGAGGTCGAAGATCGGCCCCGTCCAGACCGAGGTTTAGCTGTTTACTGCAGGAACTGCTGTGGGTGGACATCACAGTGGGGGGTGGGGCTTGTCCTGGCTGACGAATACCCATTGTAAATGGAATAAAGTTTACTTCAAAAACAAAAATCTCACTTCTTGCATTTTGCAGATTATGATTATTTGCAATTTATATTTCAGTATATAGCTAATTTTAAATGTATCATGTTTAATATTCTTGCACGTGTAGAAAGCATTATCCGTACATATAAATCTCCCTCCTATCTATCTGCTCTCTACTTTTCTTTCGTGTATGATGCCGTAATCTTAGCGAGTCTGTTAGATATGTTGTTTATGCAATTTTCTTATTATAAACTAGCTCTTGCTGATAAATTTTGCTATAAATTTGACCATGCTGATATGTCAGTAGCCTGTTTAGATACATTTCAGTAGCTTCTTTACTACCTGAATATTAAAATTCCTTCTCCTGCAACGCAAAGAATGCTCTGCAGATATTGGACCAGCAACCTGTTTTGCCCACAATTACTTCTCATTTCTTTTGTTTACTTTTGCTTGATGTATCTAAAATACTGTCTCCCCCTTGCATTTCTGCCATAATTGCCTGCCAGGGGCCACCGATATCGTAAAAACCATTGAGGAACAGATTACTGCTCTCGATAAACCTGACAGGCTGGCCAAATGATGACGTCACCAAGAGGGATGCTTGATCTCTCTCAATTGGCGGCCAAACATCACAGAGGCAAGATTTCGCCTCAGCAGTCACACTTCCTCCAAACTTCTTAAATGTGGCATCTTCACAGGCATTCACCTGACACAAACAAGGTGAGAGATAGTGTATGGTAGAGCTCCTTGATCAAGCAAACTGGAAATTTAAAGTACTTTGCATTTAATGTTATTGGTCAAATCTGTTACTGGTCAAATCCTAAGTAATTTTTTTCAGTTCCATTCCCATACAAATGCACTTTTGTAGTTTGCCTAACTGGAATCTCATCTGCCAAATCTAATTCCTTGACCTGGAAATTACCGCTGATATACATTGATAAGAAATACCTTTCATTGCAGGTGTCCAGGTAAAATTTCGTCTTCAGAAGATTGCTCATTATCTTGTAAAAATCTATCCCTTCTCCTAACGAATTCTAATTTCATTTCACCCCTTTTCTATTATCATAAATAAAGTGTTTTACATTCATATTCGTAAATGAAGAGTTTTACGCTATAAATTGCAAATAATTCATAAGGTGTTTTTGTCCTTTTGGCATTGCAAACATTTCTTGTTAACCACAATTTAATGAATACATATTTTTCTTGTAGATTCTTCACTTATTGTGAATAAATTGTTTTATGCTAATGCTTGCAAATAATTACTGATTTTGTATGCTCTAATGGTAGCGTACATATTTCTGGTTAGCTGTGACTAACCAATATATTTTCATCCAGTAGAATATTGGAAACTCATTATTTGTGTGCTCGTGCCTTCAGTTTTCCCATTATTAACGGTGTGTCGATTCTGTTTCTGCAATTGCAGTGTTCTTTATTCTACTCTGTCTGTGTGACAGAGGTGATCTTTGATTTGAGGCCAAACTCTTGGCATCCATCTGTGGTGCGGGGAATCGAAAACGTGCCCACCACCTCCGGAATTCGAGGCTGCTGTCCATAAATTTAAATTTTAAAATTTGTTCCATTTTCCATAATTAACTCAGGATTCTTAATGTGTCCTTGCCTTTCCAAAATTAAAAGAAAGTTGAATTCTGAGTTTCTTTTAACCGAGTAGTGGTATTTGGAGGGCGTGCAAGTAAAGATTAGCCTTGGATGTCTGTGAACTCCTAACCAAGTTCAGCACCTTGAGTCCCCTTAGGTAAAACACTCTATATGTTTATGTAGACTCTAATACCAACGATTACCAAAGGTTTTTCCAACCATTCTGCTAATTTTCAAGTATAACCTTACCTAACCTGGCATAGAAGTACAGTGTTACCCCCCTTATCGCGGTAGTTCGGTTCCAGGACCCGGCGCAAACCAGGAAAACCGCGGAGTAGGATCAGCCTATATGTACATAGATATTTTAATTTACTTTTACGTTTACACTGTATAAACCCTCCCTGTACTGTTAAAAAAACACCCTTTACATTATAAATAACAGCAAGCAACGTAATTTTTTATGAAAGTGATAGGAAAACTTACCGTGAATGAGGTGATGATGACGTGACATATATAGGTACAGTATTTTACAATAATTTTTACATTTACGTAAAATAGCGGCCGACATCCACAAACTTTTTTCCTTCTTTCAACATATCTAAGAGTTTCACTTTATCTACAATGGTTAACATTTTCCTTTGCCGCTTAGGCTCACTACAAGAAGCCTTAGAAGATGAAGGGTGCTTGGGAGGCACTGCAAAGGTTAAAATATGCAAGTAAAAAAATCACAAGCAAAACATATTAATAATAATAAGCACAACGTGAATGGCGCACACGAGTGAGGCAAGACAATGGAAGATGTTGGAAGCCTTTGTCCGAAACGCTGATAGCGGTATCGTATTTTACATGTTGCAATACTGTTAGTATTTATGTTTTTTACTATTTTTTACTGTTTTATTATTCTTATGCTAAGAAATAAGTTTTTTTTTATCAATAAAATCATGAAACTACTGGAAATATAAATATATATGCTAGCTCATGTAGCTGCGACCCCAATACATTGTACGCTATCGAACACAAACAAAACGTTAAATAAGCACAACGTGAACGGCACACACGTGAGTTAGACTGAACGAGTCTTTGTCCGAAACGCTGATAGCGGTATCGTATTTTACATGTTGCAATACTGTTAGTATTTAAGTTTTTTACTATTTTTTTACTGTTTTATCATTCTTAGGCTAAGAAATACGTTTTTTTATTCATAAAATCATGAAACTACTGGAAATATAAATATATATGCTAGCTCACGTAGCTGCGACCACAATACATTGTACGCTATCGAACACTATTTCGCATGATGCAATACTGTGAGTTATACTGTACGTACGTTTATCATTCAGTTATTAGTACAATGTATATTAATTTAAAATTCATTTACTTATTTGATGATTGGACAAAATCTATTGTATTTATTCATTGTAATTTGGACCAAATATTGCTTTTATAAAGATTATACTGTACTTTTCAAAAGAGGTCGTCAATAAACGTATCTATCTATCTAAATTTATGCTTTTTTACTATTTTTCACTGTTTTATTATTCGTAGGCTGGGAAATAAATCTTTTTTATCAATTAGATAATGAAATATGTTTTTTTTTTTCAATAAAAAAAAATGAAAATACTGAATTTTTTTTTTTTTTTTAATATTTTTGCTTATACCCATAAAATAAAATAATAATTTATAAAAAAAAAAACCGCGATACAGTGAGAACGCGAACCAAGAAACGCGAATAACCGGGGGAACACTGTACTTTATAATTTTCAAAAAACTGATTTCATTACAGGTATGTGTCTAAGTTGTTTTTTGTTGTTGCTGAATAATGATGAGTGGTATTTGCACTGATTGAGCTCATTCTTCTGTTATCTTTTGAACTTAACTTCTGTTGCAGTTTTCAACAGCTTCAATTATGGGTATTTTTTTAATTTAATTAATTTCTGCCATGAGCATTTGCTAACTGATTTTAGAAGTTTCTAGGGAAGAAGACTCCCTCCCTTAATATTTTAACATGTATTTTTTATTTTCATTTACAGCAGTTTTACATTTCATCGAAGCATCTATCCAAGGCATAATATAATGAGTTTCTTCTGCTCCATTTCCTCGTTATGTTTAAATTTATTTTAGGTTGGCGGCAGAAAGCTTAGAGTCAAGAGGGGCCATGGTAGCTCAGTTGTAGAGTGCAAGATTCAAGAAGTAACAAGACTGACTAAATCTGATTTGATCCTGCTGTTGGGCATTAGACGGAAATCCAGCTTTAATAGCTCTTAAAAGTATTCAAGAGCCAAGACTGATATTAAAACAAGAAATCATTAAAAGCTATATTAGAATCTCCAATCACGTTATCAAGGTGGAAACAACCAAAGGCTGAAAGATGAAAAAAATAATTCTCATATTCATCCAATAACAGTCCTTTTCTGGCATGCATTAATAGTGAACAAGATTAAGCCCATGCACCCATGCATATAGTTTTTTTTGCCATTCTTGTCACAATTAGTCCCCATTAAAATGGGGGTGGACAGACAAGTTGGAGCTACAAGGGGATTAAGAGTGAATGCACTTCCTAACCCGTAAAGTGGTCAGGTTTGTTACTTCCCGATATGCACACTCTACTAATGAGCTTTTGTGACCTTTACTATGCCCATGTCTAGGTAAATTTTCAAAACCTGGTCTCAGGTTTCCCTGATCTTTCCTAAAGACTTTGATGAGACTCATCATAGTTGGAAATTGTACCACATACTTTTGCTTTTATATATTCTAGATATAAAATAAGGCATAAATGAGACACAGTATGTTTTGTTTCAATTTCATTTATGAAAAGACCAAAATTAACAAATACACAAGTGTTGTATGTGACATACATACTGGACCATGCATACAATATACATCACTGTAAATTATATACACCAATTCTTTTAGAACTTTACTCTCTGTACACAAATACAATTCATAATAATATAATACTTTCAGTTTGTTAATATGCAGGCTGTACTTCACAATATGTAAACATAAATAGGAGCATGTAGTGACTGATACTAGTACTAAGCAAAAACAGCATTAACTGGAATGATATGAAATGACATAACACCATAAAATACACACAAAAACATCTTTTAATATCAGTTATCACTGGCATGTAACCAAACATTTAACTACGTATAGATCTCTCTCATGCAATTAGCAAACTGAATACCTTAAAACTATGAGACAGCGTGAGAGAAATAAATGATCCCATTGTAAGTTTACATAATAGCAAACCATACTCTTCTAAGTAACATTCTTGCAAGTTTACATAACAGTATACCAGACACTCTTCTATGCAACGTTCTTTCCGTCATTTGTAAGTGTTTAACTCTTAGTATTACGGGAATATTCATTATTACAGTTTTAATACTGAACACAAATGATAAAGTCATGCTTCTGTTTAGGTGATTTAAAGTACATTTCATGTACAAAATTCAGTATTTAACAAATTGTTTTATGAAATTAGCTATCCTATAATATATTAAACAATCCAAATAATATTATAAATTTTTATGATACAAATTATCATTAATCATAAAAATAAAAATAAAAAGGTAAAACACTACATTACAAAGAAATACACCATACAAAATGTTTACTTTGTATTTGGTGCTACATCCCAGATGAAATAAGGTCGCCACATCCATAACAAGAGATTGAGACTGTAGAGTTCAGTTTTACTCTGCCCATTAGCCACATTCCTTTTGGTTATTAATAGTAAGAGCAAGAATTTCCACTTGGGATGGACTGCTTATTGAATACATAAGGGCATGCAAGAGTGGTATTTGTTGTAAAGGAGAATACATTTTATGAGGAGAGTAAAATGCACCATTTTATGTGCCACAATTAGGCCCCATTCATATAGGGGTGGATACAGACATGTTGGAGCTTGGGGATTAAACCTGGATCCCCTTCCTAATGCCCTGAGGTGGAATTGAACCTGCATTTGTCCCTTCCTAACTCACGCACTTTACCACACAGCTACCGCAGCCCCATTAGAATAGGGATGTTAAAATGTAAATGTTTTGAGTACCGAGATCACATCTGTATTGATGGTACATGGGGAACCTCCTCTAAATATCAGTCTCCTTTTACATAAACATCCCTTACTAGTGGGATTCTAAAAAAATTAAATAACTAGCAAAAAATATAAGTGTAACATTGGTAACTGCAACAATACTGTTATTATATGGAATAAAAGAAAAGTTCCGGAATAGATTAACGGAATGTAGATACATGAATGAAAGTGTTGTATAAGAAAGAAAAAACTTCAAATTTAGTCATCTACAGTACTCAGCTGGCGTCATAAAACAGAAAAGTAATGAATGCAATTAACCTGATGGGTATGAAATACTGAGGTGTAAATTTAAAGTAAAGAAATTGCAGTACTTAGGTAGCAGACATAATGACCTATGACAGTAAGCAGTGAAAATACTGTAATGTAAATTAAAAAAAAAAAATTGCAGTGCTTAGGTAGCAGACATAATGACCTATGACAATATGCAGTGAGGACTATAATCCAAGTATCAAATGACTAACCTTTCAATTTATATTTTCCTTTTTCATTGGTAAAGGCAACAGGCATTACCTATTTCTCTTAACAGTATTGTAATATCAAACACAGTGCCATACTTAGCAAAATAGTCATAAAGTAAATATATTAAAGATGACATTAAGAAACTCTTCTTCTTATTAAAAAAAATATTAAGTTAATATCCTCCACACTGACAGGTACATGATGTAAGCATAAGCACTTAAGGCCTTTTCACTTGCTAAAACAATATTGATTTGTAGTTAAAGCAGAAATATCCAATCGGAGTCACAAGACAAACTAGTAACGCAGTTCTGAGTGTATCTGACATTAAGAGGGATTGTATAGGTAACTCCTTAGTCATTCTCAAGCAATGTGAGCAGGAGGAAGGGAATATCAAGAGACAGTGATGTTTTTCCACTGATTTCTTTGTATTTTGTAGGTTGTTATTAGTCCTTAGATAAGATCAAGAGAATCTTTCTTCTGTTATACCAGGTATATGTGAATATTTGGTAATACAAAGTTCCTTGAAATTCTATGTCCAGTTGTCCTTGTGCAGTGCATTCCTACAGCAATCACATATTTTGGCTTTTAAAGTTAAAGTTTGCCGGTGTTTCAGTTCCGATATCCATCTGTGATGCTCCTCAGAACGTCAGCCGAGGCAAGCCCCAACCCCCCCACTGTGGTGCCCATCCACAGCAAGTAACCTTCCCAGTAAACAGCTTAAACTCTCAGTCCTGAGCGGGAACCGATCTGTCGACCTCGCGAATGCGAGGCCAGCGCGTTACTAATTTAATCCTCTCGACGATTATTTTATCAGTAGTGATGAAATTTTATGTACATACTGCTTATTTACTGTAGTTTTATGTCTATTCCCTATGATTTGCTGTTAATCTTTTGCCTAATTGCCATGTAGTGATTTCTTCCTTATCTCACTTGCCTTACAGGGTAGCGAACTTATCCTTTCATAGGTCTATGCGCTATTGCCAATTTACAACATGAGATTTGGATGAGCATCTATCCTTTCACCCGTGAGTAGATAGCTATTTACTCCACATTCTAGCTTTTGCTGCAAGCATCCAATAGATAGACAGCAATCTTGAGAAAATACCTGGTGCCAAGGGCACTTTCAGTTCCAAAGTGTAATTTTGCTTTAATAAACTTAATGGTGAATTGCTGATAAAGAAATTTTGCATTAAAATATAAACTTTTTAAGATTTAAGGTACAGTTATTACAATCTACTGCATGACTAGATGTTATATTTTTATTGATGAGGGTCATTATTTTCAGCTCTTCACCAACTTAATTTTGAAGTTGGATTTTTGCAATGTGAAACAGTGTATTACCTGGTCTTGCTTCTGGCATACGATTGAGAATAGTAAATTCTGGTAGGTCTTAATGTTTACCCTAAGACCCTGACTTTCACGACTTCTTTCCCCATAGCAGTGACTTGAATGTGCAGACAGCTTGAAGCTGGGGCAATAAGGCTGAATGCACTTCCCTAACACCCTGAAAGTGGGTGCAAACTCCAGTTTATCACTTCTCGATTAGTGTGTGTAACCACTGCGCTACTGCGATTGTACTAATTATTCCAAATCTAATGACCTTTCACCGCTTTAAGGCTACGACATAGAAGGTATTCGTAACCCAAAAAGGGACCATTCCACAAGGATGTTCTGATTCCTGTGTCTTGCCTAGGGACAAATGAGAATATTCATTCAACAATAAGTAATCAAACTGAAAGGGGGGATAATGTGTGACACTCACTCTTGTCAAGGTGGAGAAAATACCAAAATGCTTTCCTTTCTTTTTAAAATACTTTGTTGATGATAACTGATTTCAATTCCACAGAAAATTAAATATATAAGCATGTAATAATTTTTTATAGTTAAACAAAGAATACAATGTTTCTTTCGGTGAAACTAAGTATACATGTTGAGAAAATTAAAAGAAAAAAAAATTATCTCAAGAAAAGGGAATGAAATTCTGTAGACAGTTATAGGGAATTTAAGATGCGTAAATAAAATTTGAACTGTTAAAATAGCGTAATTTGAAACTCATCTTGGAAAACTAGTGTAATGCAAATTACAACATAGTAATATAGGCAAGTTCACGACTTATTTTATATATCGGAAATTAATTTAAAGCTTCTCACAATCATTTCCAACACGAATTACAAATTAATGACATTTGTAATGATGATGATAATTAGTTGTGAATACCTTCAAAATTCATTCATACTGATATTGTGATTCTACACATGGCATATTAATGAAATACATAATATATAAAACAAGGCTTATAATCAGTTCAGAGAAGGTGTAAAAGTGGACCACTGAATATCAATATTAGGCCATTTTGTAATAAGGCAAGTTAGGAACTCACTGTTGTTTGGTGTAAAGCCTACATGACTCTCTTGCAAGGTAACATGACCTTCTGCGTAAGTTATCTGAAAAATTTAAAAATCTAGAGGGGTTAAGATGTAGGAAGAGATTTACAATGATGATTTACCTAACATCATAATATGTCTTGCTGAAGCAGGCAAGGTACCACAACAATACAAAAAATTGCAACAAGGCTTCATCATAGCCAGTGCATCCTCTCCCCTCCTTTCAGCTGACTGCAGCCAGAAAATATTCAAGGAGGAAGGGATTGTCAGCCCTTAACACTTGATCACTTTCACTTGGTTCCTACAGCAAGCATGGCAAAAGGGTGCAGAATTCTTTCTCTTCTCTTTATCAAAAATAACAAGACAATAACTGTATTTACCAGTCAAATAGCCTCTTTATAGTTAGCAACGTGACCTTTACCAAACATAGAAAAGCAAAGCTGCATCTCTAAGTTGGTGGCTATTCTAAGCTGCTTGGCCGAATAACCCCCAGGCCCCAAGGAAAGCCATTGCCAATCCAGGATTTTCCTACAGAGCAATCAGGAAGCGTATGTTGTGCTGCTGACATATGTGCTTGTGTATGCTGAAATCTTTCATAAGGTGTTCAACTGTGTGAGATGGTGTGTTACATCCTAGACAGGATGTAACACATCCTGTCTAGGGTTGGTGCCCACATAGCACCCTGTCCTGGTGAAGTCTGTCTTCACAGGGAAGGGAGGATTCAGAATAATGTTGGGAAGTTGTGCATGCAGCGTGATGTTTCAGAATGTTGGTTGGGGTGGGCGAAAGGGGATGACAAAATATGTGTGTGATAGTGTGTTAGGTGTTGTTTTAATGAGTCTTGGTGTGTGTAGGTGTTTTGCCATCTAGTGTAGTGGGTGGAGTTGGTGTTTGGAGGGTGCAGTGAGTATTTTGTGCTTTTCATGTCAAGATGATCTTTTACTTTGAGACCTTTGGTTTTTTGGAGTAAGTGGTCTGTAGAGGTAGTAAATATGCAGTCTGTAATTATTTTTGGGGCATTGTTTTTTGTAGTCTGTAATTTTGTTTTTTGTAAAATGGCTATGTGTGTACTGTGCTGTGTGATGCTATTGTAAATTAGCTACATCATCACTTATGTTCCCCACCAAACTCACCTACTATAATCATCTCCAGACATCACCTTTTGTTCAAAGAATATTGCCCCATGACATCATAGAGGGAGGTCAAACACCATTGTTCTGACTACCTTTCCATCATCATCATTACAACCAAAACAAAAACCATCCCAGTTGGACATAGACACACACACTTCATTTACAAAAAAGTCACCTGTGAAGCATTCAATAATGAGATGACAACATCCAAAATGCTAAACAGTACTCCCATCAAAAACATAAACGATGCTGTACCCTCTTTTAAAAAATAACTTAGAAAACACACCAAAAACTCATCCCTAGAGGTAAGAGAAAACTACACAATCCTAAATTCGCACCAGAAATATAAGACATCCGAGAATGCGATACAATAAAACATTTTCCAACATCGCACACACAAGACACTACGCAACAAATGCAAGTCTTCACCTGCAAATGCTTGATCACAAACAAACATCAACAAACTACTAAACACTGAACAGCATTACACAATTAAACAGCAACACAACAAAATCATATGCTGTCACTGCATCAATAGACCATGCCTTCAAACCAACAACAGGCATATACCTTCATCAACCATTTCTCTCAGGAGTAATTTTCACCCTCTCTGTGACAACAGACATGTCATCAGACTTTAGAGGCAGTTCCCTACAAACCCAAACTATATACCTTTCATTAGCTGTAAGATAAGGCACATCAATAACAATCTCAAGCACTCATTTGCTTGCGGCTCTGTTAATTCAAGCCACATATACTTTGGACACCTGGATCCACAAGGCATACAAGCACTCACATATCAAGCTTCACCTACTCAATCACAACAGAATACTCAACAAACGGGAGCATGGTGCCAATACTACCCTCTTCATAACGTAACAAGGAAGTATGATGTCATTATCATATTCCCCAATCCTAAAAAAACCACGAGTTACCCTCTCCACAACAGCCTATTACATTACTCTGCACTCACTCCAGTCACCAAACAACTACTTCTGTTACAAATTATGCCTCACATTCCATTAGCTCTGTCACAACATGGTTTCAGACCATTAAACTCCACAACCACCCTTCTTACGCACCTGACAAAATCAATATTTGATAAAACCAAATCATTCAAGCCAGCACAGAGAACAATTCTTGTCACATTAGACATAAGTAAAGCCTTTGACGCCATTCCATGATATAACCTCGCAAGGAAAATTTTCAACACAAACATGTGCAATAACACAAAAACAGAGCTGGACAACTACTTCACAGGCAGGAATACACACGTATCATTTGCTGATCAGTCACCAATACATCTGAATCTTTACAATCAAGAGTTCCTCAGGAATTCCTCTTATCACTACACTTTTTACCCAATAAATATATGATCTTTTACCTCTCTATACTCACCCAATGTACACAGAGCTTCCTACACAGATGATATACAGTAACACCTACAAGTTGCTACACTGGAAAACACAAAAACAGTTTTGGAAGCCCTACTTTAACACATACACGAATGGTTCATCACAAACGGCCTTTAATTAGCCCATGCCAAATCCACAGTTACTGTTCTTACAAAGTGAACAGTAGAAATCTCTCAATATATAACATTCCTTTACCAGACACACACACACAAAATCCTTAGTGTAATATGCAAAACATCAATGCCATTTAGACAACTTACCATATCAACACAGACACCAAGATATGATGCCATCAGGTCACTTGCCCATACAACATTTTGACATAACAAAGAAAACAGTGATGGAAAATGCAAGACCTGTTTTATTTTCTGACCCTACTAGTGACTACAGACTATACAAAACAAAGCCTTAAAAATAATCACAAGCTGCACAGTTACTACATCTACAGACCAATTACAGTCTCCTCTCTTTTTACGTGAATTTGGAATAATGCGTGTCCTCAATAATAATAATAATAATATAATTCAATTTACAAGAATAACGAGCGAGAAAAAAATGAGGTGCTGAGTGGAAGAAGGTTTGGTCCGCCACGGTGGCCATTTTTGGGTTATGTACACCAGCGTATTCCCCAGTCCTTCTTCTACTAGTACAACAATGACTTATATGTAATTTCATCCCAATATGGGTGAAAATCCCATTTTGTAGAGGTTACTGACCAACCAAACTGCCAACCTGAGGGAGGGGGCTAGAATACTTCCTCCGTGTTCCCATGCTTAGTGGTCATCAGGTCCATTTTTCTCTGAATAATCCAGTCAGAAAGTTGCTATGGCTTAGCACTGATTTTCCCAGGACCTGAACCTTGTAACACCAACATCAAGCTCCAGTATCCACTGACGTTAGGTCGAAATTCCCTGTGTATTCATGTAAAAACACACATCTATTGTCAGGTGCATGTGAGGGAGTCCAAACACAGTGGTAAGAAGTGTTGGCAACCTTGGTGAGAGTACAGCTCTCCCACTTCCCCCTCCTCTGCTTCTCCCTCTCAAGTCAACTGCTCACCGCCACCCCACCTGCTGTACACTTTATAAAGAGTGAGTTATTGTGTTTATTTTTTTTTTTATCTATGTATCTTTAATACCGTATTTGTTTATTTTTAGCTTACTTACATACGTATTTCAGCTTGCATATGTACTTGCAAAATGTGATTATCTAGCTTATTTCTTTAGAATAGTGTGTTTATACATACTTATGGAACATAACCATACCTATTAACATTACTCCTTATGGAAATATACAGTTTAAATTGCACGAAATTTTAATTACACGAGCCTTTTGAAGACCAATCCTTGCGTAAAAATAGAAGAGACTGTACTTCAAGGAACCAAGGCCCTCCAAGTCAAAAACCATCTGGTCATGAAAGGCACGAAAATACAGACACACCCCAACTTACAAACGAGTTAGGTTCCAGAAGTCTGTTCATAAGTAGAACTGCTTGAGAGATGTATATATATATATATATATATATATATATATATATATATATATATATATATATATATATATATATATATATATATATATATATATATATATATATATATATATATATATATATATATATATATAGTATATATATATATATAAAAGTACTGTACAATATATACATATGCAGTACTGTACACTACTTGTTTGTTGTTTGTTCTTTATGGTCATCCGCGTACATAACATCATTTCCATGCTCTCCATGATATCCGATTGAGCACATGAAGACACGTACATAACACCATTTCCATGCTCTCCATAAGATCCGATTGAGCATATGAAGGCTTTGCCGAACTTAAACTAACACCAGCTTTTGCACTTTTCTTTATTTCTTATGCATTTTCATGAATGGTACGCAACGTGCTATCACTGAGTTGCATCAACTGTTTTATAGCTGCTGTACTCTCACCATGCTCATAATGGGCCTACACTTGCAGTTTAACTCAAAGTTTATAGACTTTCTCACTCTTTTGGGATCAGGGGCACTTCCACAGTCTTTTCCTGGGCATTTACTGGCCATGATAGGTAAATAAATATATGCAAAAAGCACAGGAAACACAAAGTTTACCACAACAATAGTTAGAACAAGCAATATATCCACATGGTATGCTAGGTGAAGCGAGACTGAAGCACATGGCAGCGTGGCGGGAAATTGGTACCAAGGCAGGCGCTTAAGTCTCTAAACTGTACCACGTTGTTTCTCGCTATTTCTCGCTCGCGTTATTTGCGTACTTCAATTTAATTTATTATTAGTTTTTATACATGTTATTTCAAATTCGCATAAAAAGAGGTGACTGTAATTATAATTAGGTAAGTACACACACATACACACAAGCACAAAATGGCACCGACCAGGAGATGGGAAGTTATGCGTTTGAGCTCTTTCCCGTAAGCATGATTAGGTAATTACACGCGCGCGCGCACACACACACACACGCCAAGGAACATTAAAACAACATTTAGCACACAATATCATACAAATATCGTCATCTCTGCCTCTCGCCCATCTCAAACCACCCTAAGCAAATACAGACACTCCCCAAATTATGAACGAGATAGGTTCCAGGTTCCGTCTATAAGTAGAATTGTTCGTAGGTTGTGCTTAGGTAAAAAAATACCGTACAGTATAAACAAATGCAGTACTGTACAGTGCATAGGCTAAAGACACTTAATTACTATATAAAACATAAAGTATACAGTTTTAATGAAACTTAATACAGTAATAATACAGTACAGTAATACATACAGTATTACGTGCGTAGAAAATGGGTAGGTGTTTGTTCGTATCTGTGAATGTTCATAAGTCGGTTGTTCGTAAGTAGAGGAGCTTCTGTATATCCATGCCCAGTTAATTCACCTTTCCATCCAAGAACTTAGTGATAACACACAGCTTCATGTACAACCTCTATACATCCATTACGAATCCTTTCCTCCCTGTGAAAACAAGAGTCCACCTGGCCTGGCTGCGAGGTGGGCACTAGAGACCTGCACAAGCACTAAAATCCTGC
This sequence comes from Halocaridina rubra, assembly GCA_037179515.1. Lineage (NCBI taxonomy): Eukaryota > Metazoa > Arthropoda > Malacostraca > Decapoda > Atyidae > Halocaridina > Halocaridina rubra. The sequence goes on from JAXCGZ010023424.1 coordinate 31,097, forward strand.
CCACTCTTGCCCCGCACCCGCACTCAAGTAGTGAGTGCCGCTGACATGCAGCCTGCACCAGTATTGCCCACGGGCAGTTGTCCCCACTTTAGCCAGGCCCACAAAAGCCTGCACTCCACAAAGTTATTTCATAAAATCATCCAGCCCTTCTGAGTTATTAGAAGAGTTTGGACAACTCTGTCAATGATGCCTGTCAAGGATGTAACACACCACCTCATACAATCAAACATATTATGCAAGCCAGCACAGCACACAACCACAAATACCAACAACACAACATGCTCTCTGTCAGCTCTGCGGGAAAGCCTGGGATCTGTAGTGGCGTTCCTCGGACTCAGAGATGTTTAGCCAAGCAGCTTAGGGAACAACAGCATCACCCAAAATGATGGTGTTGCACATTTGCTCTCAGATATTAACAACAGCACACACATGACAAGAGGAAAGCTTAAGAAAGTTTTCTAGCCAAACTTACGGACATTCCACCAACTAGCCTTTAAATTTTAAAAGCAAACTGACAATTCTTGTAGAACTTATGGCCAGAGGGGTCCTTAGAAAAAGTCCCATGTAAAAGAAACATGCTTCTTAATTATGCATCTTTGATCAGAGAACCTAAGGCATTCGCAACAGGAACCTTTTTGCTGTAGTGGAATTAACAAGAGCTAGAGTTACCTGCTTCCTCCAATGCAGCAAAAAATTAGGGTTTTATAGACCTTAAAATCTTTCTATGGCACGGTAATGCTAGCATCTCTTTATCTGAATTGACTACAAATGGTACTTAGAATTATGAAACAAGTATGATGATAAGGAAAAAATGCATATTTATCCATATCAAAGTAAACAATTTACATAAACAAATAAAGACAAGAAGCAAAGATGTCAATGAAAGTATGTAGAGATATTGATTAACTTGTCCCTATAAGAGGTTAAAAAGGAGCCTTTTAAAACAGACGTTCCTAAGTCAAATACTTGAAGGAAACAAATAAGCATCAAATCAGACATTTCTAGAGTTATTTCCTGCAACACTGTGTACCATTTTATGTGTCACAATTAGTCTACATTGGAATGGTGGTGGACACAGACAAGTTGGAGCTTCTTGTGCAAGCGTAAGCACATGATAATACTCTGATGTTTCCTTTAAAGTCAGGCTGCAGGTGTGGAATATAACTACTCAACTCTTCTTAACATTGACCAAATAATAATTGAAGGGAGTAAGCTACGATATATGATAAAAAACAAATCACAACATACAGATAAAGGGCAACTAAAACACAGTGCCTTAGATTTTTGTCAATATGATAAACTACTGGAACTACCCAATATATAAAAAGAGTACTCTGTACATGGACATTCAAAGCCCCCCACCCCTTGTACCATCAGAACATCAGCTCAGGAAGGACTCAAGTTCAGTATCAGAAAAAGAAGGAGAGAGTGAGGAGACTGGGAATCGCCTCTTTATTTTCCTCCCACAAACAGCTTTTGCTTTGACTCAGCCACTATCCTTGCAAGGGAGATTATGGCTTGTGAATCAAAAGAGATCAGAAGAAGACCTCAAGATTACTTAAGTAAGACTTGGCAAATTCATGTATATTAGCATGATACTGATCCGTATTTTACAATAATGATGGATGCCTGAAACATAAAATATTTAAAAATAATTTTATGGTCATTTGGCCAATTTTGTAAGGAAAATTCTGAAACAGTTTTAACAAACTGCTCGGAGATTTTAGAAAAAAGAACTCAAAAGAATGAAGTACATATGGCATATATCAATCTCCTTACAATTTATCAACGTAACTAACAAGCTTTCAATATTCAAATGCCATAATCCCCATTATAAGGGAAGTGGCTGAGTCAAAGCAAAACCTTCTCTTTGTAGAAAGAAAATACAAAGGAGGGGATTCCCAGTCCAATCACTCTTCCCCATTTAGTCAACTTTTTCACCACACAGAAACACGGAAGAGTTGTCCCCCCCCCCCCCCCCGATACCTTAGTTAATAATATTCTTGTGCAGCTTTAATAAAAAATGATACCTGAATAGGACACAGCACCTAAGTAAGTGATTTTCAATATCAGGTAATACATATCATCTAAAATGGTCTCCAGTTTTAAGGATAATGTAATCTCAAAGAATCTCTATTTCATGCTCTATGACTGTATAGATGAACACCAATTTATGTAGACTATTCTTTTAAACACTCAATACCTGATAACTAACTGCAAAATATTTCATATTCATTTCTCTTTTTACCTGATGGGGATCTCTTGACACCGGTTTCATTTTGCTTCTGTCCCTTTGTTGAGGGTTCCGGAACTGGCTTCTCTTCCTCACTACTAGTGTTCTGAAGAGCCACGGCTCTATTTTTTCTAGCTCCTTAAGATACAAGATCAAGTCTCTATGAACTGCACAGAACCAGAAAAATATTCTCTCATCCTTCAAAGGCTATATACAGGGGGTTCCCATTTAGATCAGGGTTCTGTTCCTGACAACTAACTTATCCCAGTGTTACGACTTTAGTCAGAACACACCTATAATTCGAACCTAGGTCTCCCACTAATGCTAAAAATAAATACTCTAAGACATAGAAAAATGATCTCAGTTCTTAATTTAAGACATAATAGTAAAACTACACTATACAGTATTGCTTACCTTTACTACTGTGGCTGACATGATTCTGGATAACAGGATAACTTCAGGCCCCTATCCAACTTAGGGTCGAACAGCTTAACACCAGCGAATGAGCACAAAAACAATAGGGTGATGCTTCTTCTACCCCTCTTTTCCCATTTTCATGGCATTAAACAATCTATTTGCACTCTCCTGAATCAACAGAAGGCTAACTGGGATGTGCCATTGATGCTGGTCATTCAGCCAAATCACTTACAACATCTTAGAGTTGAAAGTATGTATCCACAGCGAATGAGCACGATAAACAATATGGCAGACGAGAGAATGAATAGCACAGACGTTACATTGGCCCTTCTCATAAAAATGCATTCTTATTATTCTTATAGTGCTGTCCTTTTGGTTTCTCACTTTCTCCAAAATGTATATTTGGTGATATTGTAAATAAATTAAATCTAATTCCTTCAAATAACCGAATATTAAATAAATGGGTAAATACAACCATTAAGTTGATATATACATATACAACAATGACTTGTGACTATTCTTTTCTGCCAACCTCAACAAACTTTTTTGCATAAAGATCATATATACAGGTACGGCTATGTACTTGGTAATTTTGTAAATAAATTATGCCTAAATCCTTCAAATAACCAATTACATAAACAAATAAATAAACAAAACCATTAACTTCATACAGTATATATATATGCATTACAACAATGCCATGTGACGATTCTTCTGCCAATCTCAACAAACTTTTTCTCATACAGATCGTATTAACGGCTATGTATTTGGTAATATTGTAAAGAAATTAAGTCTAATTCCTTCAAATAACTAAATACATAACTAAATACAATTATTAATTATTTATTGGCCTACAACGTACCGGTGGCATGACTTTAAACGAAACGACTTTATATGGGGAACCCCTGTACCTTATGGGAGAGGATACAATCTGAAGCTGGGGAATTATGGCTGGATGCACTTCCTAATACCCCACGATGGGCTTGATCGAGTGTCTGTCACCTACTGAGTCAAGCATTCTACCATTAAGCTACCGTGGTCCCCTTCACAGTCTACATAAATATTCCTTATTAAATAAGGGACAAAAACGAAAATTTGTTATAATGTAAAATGATCTAGAACATTTAGTGTAGGTGAAATGGCTTGATAAACTCCTTATTACCTGTTTTCATTTTTAGATATTCTAACAATATTTTTAGAAAAACTTCTAGATGGTTACCTACCTTACTTGATGGGCATGATGATTCTAATCCGTTATAATGATACACAAAAAAAGTATCAGGCGGTGAGTACGCTTGATCTGGGGTGAAAAATGTCTCCACAAATTTATGGTATAAAATCACTCCCATATTATCTGGATCTAATTCGTTCATCATAAACTGCACGCTGAAAAGGAAAAATAAAAAAAGTAAATAATCATGAAGGAGGCTGTCAGATAGATTAGATCAGAGAGTAATGAGTTGGTTTTATACACATGGAAAGGATGAGTTATGATCGAATAGCGAAGAATGTGGAGTGCAGAAGTGATTGGAGTTACTGTAGGCCAAGAAGAAGACCTAGGATGAGATGGATAGATAGCATGAAAAGGGCAGCGAATGTACATGGAATGTCAGCGGAGCAGGGAAAAGAGCGTATAAGAGATAGAAATGAGTAGACAAAGATTGTATATAGGTGACACGGGCCAAAGGGTTTTCTTGCACCTGCTAGCTAAGCGAACTGTGAAGGACAGATGTGAAGGGAGCGTCCATGTGATGAGATGGTGAGGGTAAACCAACTGTGGTTGCCAAGCTTCACTGTAGAATACCCTTGCCCCCAAGGAACTAAGACAAGTAGTTGAGGTATGTATGGATTGTGGTGAATGAGTGTTCTTGGCTCGGCCACCCACCTTACAAGGGGGAATGAGGCTATGTATATGTATGTATTTAAATTATCATAAAGAATTAATACATTCTCATATATCTTAGTACGAAAAGATATATACTAACTCTACACTAATAATTATTTCAGACATATGCAACGTTATAGCACCCATCCTAGTCAGCCTTCAGGCTGGAATATTTCACATAAGTCTATTACAGTCAAACCCTCGTTTGTACATCATAATGGTTTTAAAAAGTGAATTCCAACCATCAACTATTCTCACACTAAAAAAGTACTTCTTAATGCTCATAATTTTTTTTTACAATGCTTCAAATTGTGACCTTTAGTTTAAGGGTCACTATATTTTAATTATGTTGACTTTTGTATTTTTATAATAAAGTTTGTAGTCTCTACAAATGCCTCTCAATCTTCTGTTCCTAAGAGAAAGAGGGTTTACTTTGGTCAGTCTATTTTCACGCTCCAGATCAAATAACTCTCGTATAAAGTTAACAGCTGTCCTTCGTACATTTCAGTTTTTTCAAACATTTTTAATGATATGGATGTTCCCCATGAGGGGAGGGCAAGAATACCTCCTCTGTGTTTCCCTGTTTGTTATAAAAGTTAACTAAATGTGGCAAAGGGAAAAAGGGAAGGAATGGGAATCTCTTCCTTTGAGTGTTTACCTCCAACAATGAGTCAAGTTTTTTGCTTTGACTCAGCCACCCACATTATATAAAGGGACTATGGCTATTTTATATAGAAAGAATATTATGTATAATAATTTTCAGTTAGGATGAAACTTTCTACACCCCTACTGATCATTCTGATGACTACTCAGTGACATAGCATGTTGTAATTCCTAACATTTGTGTTCTTTCCATATGCTTTAACAGATGATAATAAAAGAATATAAAAAATGCTATAAGCAGCACTGGTTTCCTATGAGGTATTAACATATATAACGATTGTTATGATTTAAATCAATTTAAATGAGAGCAAAAAATCATGATTTATATCAGAATGTTATTTTCACAAAATATGTAATATATCCAATTCCATTTAGTTATATAAACACTTACTCAATTTATCCCACCAGAAATGAATGTAATTCTACTCCTTGGTAATGATTTAGCTATTATAAGTGGTACTACATTATTACCCCTTAGGGGGGTGATTAAGAATACTCCCTCCATGTTCCCCTGTATATAGTAAAAGTTGACTATATGGGGCAGAGCAAGGGAAATGGAAATTCCTTCCTATGTATTTTCTTCCTGCAAAATGTCAAGTTATGTTGCTTTGCTCAGCCACCCCTCTCATATGAGGCTATATGGTTCTTATATATAGAGAATTGATTAGCAGCCATATGGTTTAACATTTCGAATTTACTTTGATGGAAAATTCCAGGTTATTTCTGTTCTAATTCAGTTTATAAAAGCATAATTACTGACTCCTGAGCAGTAACACAATGCACAGTAGATTGCTTGTGAGTGACATTCATATTATCTTCCAAATTTCTCGTCGTTCCATGGAAGAAAAGCACATTTAAAAAGCATTATTTTTGCTAAAATGCTGTAAAATCCCTCTTCCCCTTGCATGGTGGAAGCATTTTCAAAATTATTTTAAAGAAATTAAATGGATATTTCTAAGCAATTATTTATGGGAGTTGCAATGTTAGCAGGTGCAAAATTTTTTTTCATCATATGGTTTTGTACATTGTAAGATCAGGGTTTAATTAGGGCAGGAAAAGGCAAGAAAGATGGTGACTGTTCAAAGGCATTTCAACAAAGTATGTATTAACAAGAGCATTTATTTCAAAGGCTGAGAATTGATAAGTACATGCTTACTTCTATTCTGTTCATTCAAAGGTCAGGAAAATGTATCAATCCAGGACTCTGTTCATAAGCATTCCCGCTAATAACATTTTCAATATTAGTTACTTTAGTTTTTTTAAAGGGTGAAGAATTTGAAAATTATGTTTTAACAAATGCAGCTTTTTTTTCTCCAAGAGGGTATCGAAGTTGGAGACTGTTCATAAGCATTTAATCTCATTATACTTTCAGTATTAGATTTATCTATGTTTTTTTTTAGAGAATGAACAATTTTACAATAAGTAAATGACTACTTATGTTGTCTTGTCTAATTTTGCGACAGAATATTTTTTTACATAGTTTTTTGAGAAACAGGTCTGATGCTTTTTTCTTTCATAAACAAAGTTGTCCTTAGTTTTACAGTGTTAATTGGTTCCATCAGTTCCTATATCAGTCAAAAATTGTATACAGTCCAAGCCCTTATACAAATGTCTGTAATTAGCATATAATCTTTGCACAATCTGAATTATGCCAGGATTACTGCTCTTTACTTGAACTTTGCCAAATACGATTGAAATTTATGTAAAAACAGTACTGCAGTTGCAATAAAGTATTTTTGTTGGAAATAATTATGCGAAATTTGATTTTTTCTCATTTTCCAACCAAGTACAGAAGCTTCCCTACTTACAAGCAACAGAGTTACGAACATTCTCAGATAAGAACATAAACCTACCCATTATCTACCCAAGTATTAATGTATGTATTACTGTACTGTACTGTATTATTTAATTATCTTTCTTGTATTAAAATTATTTAATACTATATAAAGGGGTCCTTTGTTTACAATGTCCACAAGTTACGATGCTTTGTGGTTACAACACATCTCCCATAAATTGTTTTGCTTGTTTTTTATACTTTTTGGCCTGTAATAAGTCTCCCATTCATAAAGCAAATTCTTTTGAAAGGGAAAGCCATCACCATGGAAGTGTTATTATAGATAGTAAAATGTGTGGAAAAAGGAAAAATTTACTACTGCATTAGCATAGGCATATTTAGGCGTGTTCTGACTTACACTGAAATTCAGGTTACATCATTTTTCAGGAACGGAACTCTGATGTAAGTCGAGGAGCCCTGTACTTTAAGTTTTATGTAGTAATTAAGAGTCTTTAGCCTAAGTACTGTACAGTACTGCATATGTATATACTGTACAGTAATCCCTCGTTTATCGCGGCTGTTACGTTCTGGGACCACCCACGATAGGTGAAAATCTGCGAAGTGGCAGCAGCATATTTATTATTTTACATTTATTTTTACCTTTATAAACCCTCCCTGCACTGTTAACAACTCACCCTTTACTTTATTAATAACAGTGCGCAAGCGTAAAGTTATATGAGTGTGACAGGTAAGTTATATGAGTATGACACCAGGACGGGCCAAAAAAAATAATAAAATAAAACAGCCCTTATCGGGCCTGGGCGCGAAGAATACATAAAGTAAAGAGAAACAGAGATGGAGAGTGTAATGACTGTCAGATGTGAAGGAATAATAAAAGATGCGTAATGAATATCTAAGAATATTCAGTGTAGCTGTAGGCATAGAAAAAGAACCGTAACTGAAGGAAGACTTAACATCGAACTGTCCTGGACAGACCTATTTAAGTTCAAAAAACTTTTAGCTGTAGTGGGTATAAAATGAAGTCAAAGAAAAGTAAATAACTGGGTAATGGTAACTTCATGGTATTAATCCTGAATATAGTAATTGAACAGGCTTAATACAATCTACAAACAAAGAAATTTCTCAACTGCCTCAGTACCATGCAAGATGGAATATTTGATCTCAGGTTAAGTAGCTTTATAATGGTAGGAAGCTGTATATGCTGTGACTATCATGCCTTAAGGCACAAGATCCTTGCTCACTTACCCTGTGGATGACCCAAGCAGGGTGGTGGTGGGGAATTGTGACAACCCCTTTTTCCCAAGGAGCTAAGAGTGAGTGAACGAGGTATATTAGCTTCTGGTGACAGTGTGTGCTTTGACTCGGCCGCCCCCTTACAAGAGGGATTATGGGTATTGCATAACGGATGTATATGTTTTATGCCTGGCAAGAGCACCCACTTACTAATCCATGTAAATACCTTATTGTTGAGAAAACTGACAAAAGGTTGGCCTAAACTGATATAAGACATTTTACAGGTCACTATGCACCTCATGACAGGATATGGGAAACACTTCTCCAGTGCAAGATATCTAACCTTCCCTAAAAGTTTCTTGTATCTCACATTCTTTTCTTGATAAGGAATATAATGTACAAATTCTTTTCAGTGAAAGCAAAATGATAAAATATAACTTTTTCCAAAGACTTTCAGATATAAGCAGGTTGTAAAAGCTCCAGAAGCCCCCCAAAAGAAAGAAAGAAAGAAAGAAAAAAAGAGAGAGAGAGAGAGAGAGTCAAAGTCAAAGTCAAAGTCAAAAACTTTATTCCATCAAAAATGGCTATTACATAATAATTAATCTAATTACAAATTGCAATGTAAAATGTCAAAATAAAACTAATGAAATTTGCAAAGCACAAAATCAAAAAATTTACACATGATAATTAATCTAAATACAAATTACAATGTAAAATGTCAAAATAAAACTAATGAAATTTGCAAAGCACAAAATCAAAAAATTTACACATTAAAATATGCATACATACACTTCGTTTACCCAATGGGAGGATAATAATGAGATTAAAATCAGGCTATTACATGATAATTAATCTAATTACAAATTGCAATGTAAAATGTCAAAAAAAAACTAATGAAATTTGCAAAGCACAAAATCAAAAAATTTACACATGATAATTAATCTAAATACAAATTACAATGTAAAATGTCAAAATAAAACTAATGAAATTTGCAAAGCACAAAATCAAAAAAATTTACACATTAAAATATGCATACATACACTTCGTTTACCCAATGGGAGGATAATAATGAGACTAAAATCACTTATTAAGTAGGTGATTTAAAAGATGAGATTTAAGTGAGGGTAATGTTTGGCAACTTCTTAAGTTTGCGGGTAAAGAGTTCCAAAGTCTCGGGCCTATTACATTTAAGGCTCTTGCCCCAATATCAGTGGAAGTTCTGGGCACGTAAAAAGAATTCTGATATCTGGTGTTGACGTTATTGATACGCACTTGATTAACTGTTGGCAATGAGAAGAGCCATTCCGGTAATATTCCATGATTTATTTTAAAAACTAAAAGACAGATATTATATATGAACTTCATGTCCATCCTTAGCCAACCCAATCTCTCAAAGAGGGGAGTCACGTGATCATGTTTATGCACCCCCCCTATGGCAACTCTTGCAGCAAAATTCTGGAGCCTTTTCACTCGTAACATCTGGGTCTTAGTCGTGGAACCCCAAACACTTAGACAGTAGTTGAGAATACTTAAAATCAATGTTTGTACTACAATTACCCTACAATCAGGCTCGAATCTTTCATAGACTCTGTTCAAGTAAATAAGGGTCCCGTTCACTTTTTTATGTAGTTCATCGATATGAAAATTAAATGTCATGGTACTGTCCATAATAACTCCTAGATTTTTAACCTTATTAGATGGGAAGAGTGAAACATTGTTGAAATTTATACTGATGTTCTCAGGAATGCGTGACAGGTATTGATTTGATCCAAAAATAACGAATTTAGTTTTATTTTCGTTCAGTAAAAGACCATTACTGTTAAAATAACTTTTGGCACAGTTTAATATATCTTCAGCCCTTTTTAAGATTTCAGGAATTCTATCAATGTCACCAGTAAGCATAATCTGGGTGTCATCAGCATACATAACAAGTAGGCAATCTCTTATAAATTGAGGTAAATCATTAACATATATTAAGAAAAGCAGAGGACCCAAAATTGAACCCTGAGGAACGCCAAAACTGATATCTAAAGAAGAAGAGAGAGTCGAGCCCATTCGAACTGATTGAATTCGATCTTTCAGATAATTTTCGAACCAAAATGAGTCAACATGAACTTTGGAAAGTTTTCTCATTAGAATTTGATGGTGTACACTGTCAAATGCTTTAGACAAATCTAACAATAATAAAAGTGATATTTTCTTATTTTCAATATTACTATAAATTTTA
>JAXCGZ010023425.1:0-5000 GCA_037179515.1 Halocaridina rubra
ATGGTAATGATAATAGTGATGATGGTAGCAATAATAATAATAATGTAAATATGGAAGAACATAGTGCATTCAATAGAAGTACTGATGTCTTTAACCCTACTACAGTAGATTGTAATACAGTAATCTTAGTAATAAAAAATCTGAAAGACTCTAATGCATATGGATCAGATGGAATTTGTTTTCGTTTTATTAGAGATTCATTATTTGTAATAGCTTATTACCTGACGGTAATAATCAATACTTCCATAGTTACCAATATCTACCCAGATTTATGGAAAAATCCCCATGTAATTCCTGGTTTTAAAAATGGAAATCCTGACGACGTCTCTAACTATAGACCAATCTCTTTACTACCAATTTTATCAAAGATACTTGAAAAGATTGTTGCAAATCAGTTAAGTGAGTTTCTTGAAAAAAATAAACTTATTGCAAAAAGTCAACACGGTTTCAGGCCAAAATTATCAACTGAAACTGCCTTATTGAAAATATCAGATGAAATATACAAAAATATAGATAATAAGAAAATATCATTGCTACTACTACTCGATCTTTCTAAAGCTTTTGATAGTGTAAACCATAGTATATTATTAGAAAAATGCAAAAAAATGAACATTGTCCCAAGCTGGTTCGAGAACTATTTAAAAAACCGCTACCAGTCAGTCAGAATAAAAGATACAGTTTCAAGTTCCAAGAAGGTATTGTTTGGGGTCCCTCAGGGATCGATCCTAGGACCTATACTTTTTCTAATATATGTAAACGATCTAGTAAAATATTTACCTAACTGTTATGTCATTCAATATGCTGACGATACTCAAATCTTAATTGAAGGAGAAATTAATGATTTAGAAAATATTATTCGTAGAGCAGAAGAAATTTTGTATATGGCCAAACGTTACTTTCTAAAAAATGGTCTGTTACTTAATGAAACTAAAACCCAATCTATTCTTATCGGATCCAGACAATTATTATCAGAAGTTGATGACAATCTTCATATAAATTTTAACGGTAATATCATTAAGCCAATGAACTCGGTAAAGAACCTAGGTGTCTATTTTGACCGTTACATGAATTTTGAAATGCATATAGATGAAATTTATAAAAAAGTAATGGGTACTCTAATATATCTAAATAGGGTAAAAGACTCATTTGAAACATCAACTCGTATAATAATTGTCCAGTCCTTAGCTATGAGTTTAATTAATTACTGTCTCAAAGTTTGGGGATGTACAAATAAGACTCAATTACAAAGAATACAAAAGTTACAAAACTTTGCAGCACGAGTGGCTGTTGGCAATGTAAGAAAATACGAGCACATCTCTCCTGTTTTAAAAGATCTAGAATGGATAAAGATTAGAGATAAATATGTTTTTGATATATGTACCTTTGTTTTTAATATACTAAGAAACAATATTCCTGATTGCTTGTATAATTTTTCTACAGTAAGCTCAGTTACCGGGTTAACTACCCGTCAAGGGGAAGATTTATTAGTACGAAGGTCTAAAACTGATATTGGTTCAAGAGATATAAACATTCGTGGACCTCATTTATATAATCAGCTTCCCAGAGAACTAAAAAATGCTGGTTCAGTGTATACTTTTAAATATAATCTTAAGAAGTTGCTCTTAAAGGAAGATTTTACTTGTAAATTTTAATGGTACACTCATCCTTATGATTTGTTTGTTTTAGTATGTCTATATCGTACACCACAGATGTCTATCTGGAATATATATGTATCTTATTTAATACCCAATGTACATTGGAATAAAGGATTATTATTATTATTATATTATTATTATTATTACTCTCTCTCTCTCTCTCTCATGACACACATTCCCTTTAACGTCATCAGCAGCGTGATTGTTTTTTATTTATAATTTTTAAAGTCGCATTTCTCCAGAAATTGAACGGGTGGGTAGAAAGAGTTGGGATTTTCGAGGATTGGATCGAGAGAGAAAAAGTTAACGAAGAAAAGTAAGGGTTTGTTTATTGTAAATTAATGATAGATATTATAACCTGAGGCCATTTTATATATATATATATATATATATATATATATATATATATATATATATATATATATATATATATATATATATATATATATATATATATATATATATATATATATATATATATATATGTGTGTGTGTGTGTGTGTGTGTGTGCGTGTGCGTGTGCGTGTGTGTGTGTGTGTGTCATTGTTACGGTAGCTATTTACTGTGAATTAATTTGACCTTTCTTCTTTGCATATAAGATTTATATTTACAGGAAAGCTGCGAGACGGCTGTATTTAGATCGGTCACTGAAAAAACATTAATATTGCTTAACTGATTAGCAATACCACACGGAAACTTTACTACTCTCTGCTTTTCCCTTGTTGATGATAATGTACACTGCAATTGATGGTCTTTTGGACTTAAATAGGACTGGTCAGGACCGCTCTGTTTAAGTCTTCTTTCAGTTACGGTTCTCTTTCTATGCCGACATCTACACCGAATACATCTCATTATCCCTTCGCATCTGACAGGTCGCAACACTCGGTTTCATATTAAAAGGCCCGATTTCTTAAACAGTGTGAACCTAGGATACCACATTGTTAGTTAGCTAGACACACACAAATGGATTTCTTAAACGCATCTGACGCGGTTCTGTGTATGGGCTAGGATCCAGTACGGGATCCTAGCCATACACAGAACAGCGTCAGATGCGTTTATGAAATCCATTTGTGTGTGTCTAGCTAACTAACAATATGGTATCCTAGGTTCACACTGTTTAAGAAATCGGGCCAAAGAGAGAATGTTCTGGTGTCTGATTTGTTATCATTGACGGGTAATATATCTTCTATTGTCCAGTTCACAACTCTTCAAGTATTCTTGGAGGACCTTGAAACTTGATATTGTTTTATGCTGGCGTCACACATAGCCAAAATTCCCGACCCGACTCTTAAAACCGTCTAAAGACGGAATCCTCCCGGCAGCAATGACGTCATTACGATAATCCGGTGTAATTTTTCGTCCGCGTACGACGGAATCCTAACGGTTCTACGTAGTTTAAAAAATCGAGGGGGTCCTGAACCGTCGTGGAGGGCCTACGATAATTGGCTGCTGCACCCAATAATCTCCGTGGTTCAGAAGACCAAATCAGTCGTAGAAGACTGTGTACGACGGTTAAGATCGATTTTCTTGATAGTACGCGGGCGTAGGAGAAGGTATACGCCCGCGTACGATCCAGAGGATCGATCCTACCCTGCGTACGCAGTCCTCCGGGTCTGGAACCGTTAAAAATTTAAAAATTCGCTTATACGTCTGGCAGCGCAGTACGAAAAGACAGCGCGCGCATGCGTGGTCTCATTTCTGACAACCCAGTCCTGGGCGTTCAGAGTTCCTGCTTCGCTTGCCGCATTTCTTATTGTTTTAGCATGATATTCTTCTTCTTCTTCTTCTTCTTCTTCTTCTTCTTCTTATTATTATTATTATTATTATTATTATTATTATTATTATTATAGTATTATTATTATTATTATTATTATAGTATTATTATTATTATTATTATTATTATTATTATTATTATTATTATAGTATTATTATTATTGTTGTTGTTGTTGTTGCTGTTGTTGTTATTGTTGTTTGATGTTAATGTACAGACACGTTTCTTTGAGTGAGCATTAATAAACAAAAAACATTTCCTGTCTGCTTTCTATGTACAAAATATTACATCATTCTTAATATATATCAAGCTCTTTATAGGTAAATGTCTCATATAATTCCTCATTTCTTTCACTGTGTTCTTGATATGATTTGCATTTATTTTTTCTCTCATATCAAAATATGAATTAATCAAATCCATAAATGTGTCAAACAAAATATATGAAATATATTAACATGCATGGCCAACATATATTTACTTATATATATAAGTAGCTGAAGTGCCAAATATATAAATCAGGGTTATACTTTCACAAATATCCCATATATATATATATATATATATATATATATATATATATATATATATATATATATATATATATATATATATATATATATATATATATATATATATATATATATATATATATATATATTTTCCATATATTTATTGTTCACTAGGATCAATTCTAACATAATTATATAAATGGAAAAGTAAGGGCAAATATAACTATACCAAATTACTTTTTATTTGCGTTTACCAGTACATACAACTTACATTTGAAGGATTCTGTGAATGACAAAGATGAATAATTATTACATTATTAAATGTAAAATATTAAACTTAATATCTTCTCAGTATAAAATAATGAAAATGAACAACCCCCTACGAACGTGTACGTTCCCCTACGATGGGTAGGGAGCGTCGGGAGTGGCCCAGTCGTAACGGTCAAAAATTTAAATTTCCCGTTTTCTATGATGAGACTTACGTTTGCGTATGATCAGTCTTACGCTAACTTACGCGTCCAAACTACTCTGTACGATTGCAATTACGATCCATAGGAATGCTTACGCGGACATATGACGCACTTCCGACAGGCACAGGAATGCACCTGTCGGCTAAAAGATCTGCCGGATCTCCAAGGGTTGAGCGAAGATTCCGTCGGAACGCGGTCTTAAGAGTCGGGTCGGGAGTTTTGGCTATATGTGACGCCAGCATTACAAGTCTGCGTAGGACGCGTACGATAATAATCCCACGTGTAAGGCAGCCTTACCCTAGACGTGAAAACATTTTGAACACAAAGTGTGCTGCTAAATTTTTTGCCTTGTTAGTTAAAAATGTCTATTGCAATGGTATACTTCTGCTGATTTCTGCTTCTTTTAAGAACTTCTGCTTATCAGTGATAATATTGGTGATTTGAAGGTGACACAAATATGTCCTTGTGTAGTGGTGCATATCATATATTGGAGATGTAGCTGTCAAAGAATATATTTCTTATTGAATACGACACAATGATGTAATGTAAATTTTATGAGAGAGAGAGAGAGAGAGAGAGAGAGAGAGAGAGAGAG
>JAXCGZ010023425.1:15000-27500 GCA_037179515.1 Halocaridina rubra
ATTATTTTCTTTGGATTCAGATGCAGCGATACATTGGTTTTACTGCCAGCAAAAAAGTCTCGGGTGACTTATCTTAAGTGACATGCAATACACCATTAAAATTGGAAAATATTTGTGATTTTAATGCTTACCACTTTTTTTTTATTCTTTTTTATTTTTATATCAAGTGAATGAAAATAGGTAAATGAAGAAAGAGAGAAAGATGGAAAGATAGAGAGTTATGATGAAGACAGAACAGATGTTCCGGTTCCGATTTTACGTCACGGGCTCTCTTTTCTACCAAAGTCAAAGTCAAAGTCAAAGTCAAAAACTTTATTCCATCAAAAATGGCTATTACATGATAATTAATCTAATTACAAATTGCAATGTAAAATGTCAAAATAAAACTAATGAAATTTGCAAAGCACAAAATCACAAAATTTACACATGATAATTAATCTAATTACAAATTACAATGTAAAATGTCAAAATAAAACTAATGAAATTTGCAAAGCACAAAATCAAAAAATTTACACATTAAAATATGCATACATACACTTCGTTTACCCAATGGGAGGATAATAATGAGACTAAAATCACTTATTAAGTAGGTGATTTAAAAGATGAGATTTAAGTGAGGGTAATGTTTGGCAACTTCTTAAGTTTGCGGGTAAAGAGTTCCAAAGTCTCGGGCCTATTACATTTAAGGCTCTTGCCCCAATATCAGTGGAAGTTCTGGGCACGTAAAAAGAATTCTGATATCTGGTGTTGACGTTATTGATACGCACTTGATTAACTGTTGGCAATGAGAAGAGCCATTCCGGTAATATTCCATGATTTATTTTAAAAACTAAAAGACAGATATTATATATGAACTTCATGTCCATCCTTAGCCAACCCAATCTCTCAAAGAGGGGAGTCACGTGATCATGTTTATGCACCCCCCCTATGGCAACTCTTGCAGCAAAATTCTGGAGCCTTTTCACTCGTAACATCTGGGTCTTAGTCGTGGAACCCCAAACACTTAGACAGTAGTTGAGAATACTTAAAATCAATGTTTGTACTACAATTACCCTACAATCAGGCTCGAATCTTTCATAGACTCTGTTCAAGTAAATAAGGGTCCCGTTCACTTTTTTATGTAGTTCATCGATATGAAAATTAAATGTCATGGTACTGTCCATAATAACTCCTAGATTTTTAACCTTATTAGATGGGAAGAGTGAAACATTGTTGAAATTTATACTGATGTTCTCAGGAATGCGGGACAGGTATTGATTTGATCCAAAAATAACGAATTTAGTTTTATTTTCGTTCAGTAAAAGACCATTACTGTTAAAATAACTTTTGGCACAGTTTAATATATCTTCAGCCCTTTTTAAGATTTCAGGAATTCTATCAATGTCACCAGTAAGCATAATCTGGGTGTCATCAGCATACATAACAAGTAGGCAATCTCTTATAAATTGAGGTAAATCATTAACATATATTAAGAAAAGCAGAGGACCCAAAATTGAACCCTGAGGAACGCCAAAACTAATATCTAAAGAAGAAGAGAGAGTCGAGCCCATTCGAACTGATTGAATTCGATCTTTCAGATAATTTTCGAACCAAAATGAGTCAACATGAACTTTGGAAAGTTTTCTCATTAGAATTTGATGGTGTACACTGTCAAATGCTTTAGACAAATCTAACAATAATAAAAGTGATATTTTCTTATTTTCAATATTACTATAAATTTTATCAGTAATTTTAAGTAGGGCCGTCTCGGTCGAAAGTTTAGGCCGAAAACCGTGTTGTTCTTCACATAATAGACAATTTGATTCAAGGAAATTTATTAACTGGGTGGCAACTACCTTCTCAAGTATTTTAGACAGAATGCTGAGAAGAGAGATTGGCCTATAATTTTCAACATTATTAGTATCTCCACTCTTAAAAACGGGGATGATATAGGGATGCTTCCAGAGGTTAGGATAATTGCCTGTAACAATGGATGTATTTACAATGACTAAAATGAAAAATACTGTAACTGGCAATGAGTCAATTAGGAAGCGAAGTTGTATCCCATCGGAACCACAAGAGTTTGTTGGTTTGAGGTTCTTTATGATAAGAATAAGTGTGACTAAATCGATTGGGTGCGGTCTAAAATTATTGATAATACTTCTTTCAGCTGGAGGCTGGCAATTATGTGGTTGATTAATAATCAAGTCATTATTATCTTGGGACTTTTCATATGTGGACTTACCTATTTCAGCAAAATACTTATTAACATCATTCACTCGCTTTTCCACATTATCACTAAGAAGGTCAGAATTTTCTAAGATTTCCTTATTTGCAGGAATTATTCTTTTTATAACATTCCAAGTTCCTTTGATATTTCCTTTATACTTGGAAAATTCTTCCCTGAAATGATTTTTCTTCTTTTCGGACAACATTGTTTTAGTAAGGTTTCTTTCTCTTCTATAGGCTCTTTCCATCTCGGAGTTTTGTCTATCAGATTTAAATTGCCTTAGGAGGTCATCTCTCTTTTTCATTTGCTCTTTTAACTGAGAGTCAATCCACGGGGCAGGAGGGCGTGTCATGACTTTGGTTGTAAGAGGGGCACATTCATTTAAACATCTCGTAAAAACATCAGTAAAAGTAGAAACTTGATAATTTACACAATCTGTAGTTAGTATTGAATTTAAAATGTTGTATTCATTAAGAAGAGTGTCGCAGAAACAATTTTGAGAATAATTCTCAAGAGATCGGAAAGTTTTAACAATTGGCGGTCTCTTTTCCTTCCTGACATTAACTGTAGCTATTAGAAGCTCGTGGTCTCCTACAGGACAAGGTAAGACATCGTGGTGAACTATAAAACTAGGTGTATTGGTAATTATAAGATCAATTAGGCTGGAGGAATTAGCGGTGGTACGGGTTGCTTTATTCACAAGCTGATTTAAGTGGAGGGATTGAATTAATTTCCCCATTTTATTATTAGGAAGAAGGAGATTATCATTGAAGTCGCCTATAATAATGAGAGGTTTGCTCCTCAAACAGACCGACCGAAATACCTCGGAGATGTAATCAAAGGTGTCGTTGAGTGCATGTGGGTGTCTATATACACATCCCAGGATGAATGAAGGGGATTTCCTACTCTGAACAGTCAACCAAATGTCTTCGAGATGAGGAGGTCGCTCGACTTCAGGGGTCTTTAATAGGGAGACCGTTAGATGATTTCTCACATACACCCCCACACCCCCACCCCTACCGCCATCAAATCGATAAAAAGAATACTCAGGTATAGCAACAAAACCAGACTGCATATTAGCTTGGAGCCAAGTTTCACAAACACACATTATATCCACGTTATTTTCTCTGATCATTAGTGCAATATTTTCGAAATTACCCAAAAGTGATTGTGCATTGATGTGTTGTATGTTTATGAACTGTTTCAATAAGCCTGTATTACAATGTGATTGCTATATATTTAAGGGACATAATCTTGTTTTATGGCCATGTTCACGGCAGTGACCACATTTAAGTCTATAGTTAAACCAACAGTGGGAAAGATCATGGTTTATTTCCCCACAGTTTGAACAGGGCTGTCGACGACTGTAGAGCTGCTGCAATTTCTCCCTCTCCCGGGGACGCTGGGGGTAGCGCCGTGGTTGGTCGAGATCATAGAGACTGTGATTCATCCTCGAGTCTCGTCTCCATCCTCGAATACCAGGTGGGATTTGACGATTCTGATGACGAAAATCCCGGGTATGACGTCCATCCGAATGCTGTTGAGGATCCCTTCTAGAATGCTGATCGTTGCTACTTTCTTGAGAGGCGTTTCTGATTTCAT
Organism: Halocaridina rubra; assembly: GCA_037179515.1. Lineage (NCBI taxonomy): Eukaryota > Metazoa > Arthropoda > Malacostraca > Decapoda > Atyidae > Halocaridina > Halocaridina rubra. The sequence goes on from JAXCGZ010023425.1 coordinate 18,812, forward strand.
TATTTTTTCTTATTGAGGGGAGCTGGCGATGCCGGTCGTAGTTTCTGTTCCTGTATGTGTTATTTTGATTGTCGTTATTGGCCGTGACCGGTCGTTGTTGCCGCTGCAATACAGAAGCATATGTAGTAGGTATGGTTTGGTATATGATTTCTTCCCAGTTGTTGCTTAGTTTGAAGAATGGGCATTGCTTAGCAATTATGTTCAATAACCTGATGACGCCAAATCTGTTGAGAGCATCCCCCTTATCATTTACATCATAACACATCCGATCAACGTCGCCGGTACCAAGCCTGAACTGCAGATTAGTCTTGATAACTGAAACCCCATTGGTCTCACTCCAAGTTGCTAGTTGATTATTGAAATAGTTGATCTTTTCATCGAACTCTTCGACTCTAAGGACAGGTGCTACTTCACATATGTGTATGCTCATCTCCTCGTTCACCTCCTTGAGATCGGTTATGAGAGAGCCCAATCTATCAAGGATATCCACAGGCTGAGATCCATTAAGGATGTCTTGAATACCGCAGTATAAGATGCAATATTTAGGAGCCCATCGAAGTTTCTCTGAGACCCAACAATTTATGAGATCTATATTAGCTCCTTTTAAAGTTTGAACGGAGCATTGTTGGTTCAAGTCTGACATATGGACAGGGGAGAGGTTTGTGTCACCCAGAAGCAGGCTTCCCTCAGGTAGGGGCCGGGTAGGGGTTACACCCTGCTGTTCCGGTGTCGTCTGCTGTGAGTTGTATGTTCCCTGAAGTAACCCGACTTGTTCTTCCAGTGAAGAGACACGATCATTTAACTTGTTGATTGTGATATTTGCAGCTTTCATAAGTTCACTGAGTTTATCGATAACAAGATCTCTGACTTTTATTCTCTCTCTCATCTCTTCAATGTCTCTCATTTCCTCTTGAGGAGCTAATTCACAGTTATCAACATTACTCTCTGAATCGTTTGTTAGTGACGATCTATGCTTTTCAAGAATCATATCAATGAGTTTATCTTTCGTGTGCCAGACCCTTGTGATACCTATTTCCCGACAGTGATTTTGTAATTCAATTTTTGTATAATTATCATTGAGGAATTCCCAAGTAGGGTTTCCCAAAGACACTAGGTTTTCAATAGAAGACATTATAATATGAAAAATACAAAACACTAAGATTAAAATACTTTTGCCACTGGCAGCGCTTGTAGATGTTCTTACTGCGCATGCGCAGAATTTGAAAAAAATTAAATGTGAGCCCTTTACGGGAAAATTTGATTATCTTAACTTAAAATAAGACTAAGTTCATAAATTCAAAAACTTAAGAGACACATTTTCATTGTTCTAAAACACTTCACAGGGTCACAGAGGTACATAAAATACACAAAGGCAGTTTAGAAAACACGAAAAACCATGAGAATATCAGGAACGTAAACAAACATGCTTACCCATGCGAGAGAGAGAGAGAGAGAGGGCTAGGACGGTTGCCTTCTTACGAAGGACTTGTTTTGGCAGATGTAATCGTTACCCTGAGTGCATGCCCTTGCTAACCTCAGACCGTGACGGGGCGCGAACCCTCGACCTGACGCCTCAGAGTCGCGGACGCTACCGCTTGAGCCACGGTGACTACGATAGAGAGAGAAGAGATAAAAAAAGAAATACAGAGGGAAAAAACCCTGAGTGTTTGCCCTTACTAACCCCGTCACGGACTGAGGTTAGTAAGGGCATGCACTCAGGGTAACGATTACATCTGCCAAAACAAGTCCTTCGTAAGAAGAACCGTTCTAGCCCTTAGTTGAAAAAGGGAGTTCGTGACGTAAAACCGAATCCAAAGAGGGCAGATAAGTAACAAGTATAAAGGAAATAGAGAAGTGAAAAAGAGAGAGAGATAAGAGAGGGAAGTTTAAAGAAGGATAGAATAGGATGGAGATAAATTAAAAATAAAAACTTACTTGGCGATCTCGCGAGTGGCCACCTTGGCCGAGTGGTAACGCTCGTGACTTAGATTCGTCAGGTCGAAGGTTCACGGCTAGCCACGGTCTGAGGTTAGAAAGGGCATTCCGTCAGGGCAACGGTTACACTTGCCAAAAATAAACTCCCTCGCAAGAAGGCACCGTCCTAGTCCTTAGTAGAAATGGGAGTCCGTGACGTAAAACCGATCATATCAGGCATTCTACCATTGTGAGATATATATTTTATTTACTCAGTTAGGGCAACGGTTACACTTGCCAAAAATAAACTCCCTCGCAAGACGGCACCGTTCTAGCACTTAGTAGAAATGGGAGTCATTGACGTAAAACCGATCATATCAGGCGTTCTGCCATAGGGAAATATTTAAGATATTTTATTTATACTGATTTACCGTCACTGAGATTCTTTTCCTTTTTCCTACATTTTCTTTCCTCGTCACTTGCATTTTCCTGGGTGAGTCCTAAACCATGATGGGCATCTGTTCGTTTGTAATGGAAGCTTATTTATTATTTATTGATCGCCACTTTCGAGAACTTAGAAAATCTTGATCTGCCTCATATTGCCACTTATTAATGTGTAATTATTATTATTATTATTATTATTATTAATATTATTATTATTATTATTATTACTGAAAAAACTATAATTCAGTCATACATTTAAATTATTTCATATTTTTACCTCCTGCGCTTGGGACCCGAAATTGGAGCCTGCAATACATGAGTCCACAATTTAGTGCACTTAGCCACAAAGATCATAGAAACAGATCTAACCGAAACTTCTACTGATGTTTCAAAATGTCAGAAGGCACCGTTGCATCTTTCTCCTCTAAACTTTTACCACTCTCCCGACCCGCCGTTATTGACCGTTGTGATTGTATAGAATGGTCTCCGTTTTACGTCACGAACTCCCTTTTCTACTAAGGGCTAGGACGGTTGCCTTTTTGCGAAGGACTTGTTTTGGCAGATGTAATCGTTACCTTGAGTGTATGCCCTTACTAACCTCAGTCTGTGACGGGGCGCGAACCTTCGACCTGCCGCCTCAGAGTCGCGGACGCTACCATTTTGCCACGGAGACTACGTGTGATTGAATAGAATACTATACCTATACTGAGAGAAATCGTCGTCCCAATTGTTCATTTCTTAACATGATTCCTGGACAAGACTCCTGATGTCATCTGATAAATAAGTTTTGACTTCGAAATGAAGTTTATTAAATGATTCGGCTTCGATGCCAATACAAGAGGTTACAATCACAACTTCAGAAAGACTTAACATATTTGTGGGTTTCGTTAAACACAAAAGGTCGAACTCTCTTGTCTTGTTTTTTAAAACGAAATAAATGGTACCAATTTTATGCTTATTATTTTTGCTCTCCTTATACTTCACATTTGTTTATATAAATTCTAGAAATGCTTTATACTAGAGCTGAGACAAATTGGAAGCTTTGCTTGTTAATCTCTTAAAAGGAAATTTTAAAAGTTTTATAAAATATTCATGCGGAATTTACCAAATTTAGTTTTTGCCCCACTCGTCAAAATCTTTTAATTCTGATCACTTTTACGATATGACTTTTTGGTGGCTTTATTTTTAAATCTCCTCTCTCTCTCTCTCTCTCCTCTCTCTCTCTCTCTCTCTCTCTCTCTCTCTCTCTCTCTCTCTCTCTCTCTCTCTCTCTCTCTCTCTCTCATACAACAAATAATTGCATGACCACCGACACTCTTATGATAATTTTTAATATAATTTTGGCCTCGAGTGAGTAAATCAAAGTGCAAATAATTGGTCCAAATCGAGCCAAACTTCACTGCATGTACTGTATCATCTGAACCACTTCCTGTATTTGTATTTGCAAGTCTTAGAAAAGAAGTGCCATTTCCTTTTAGCAATATCTCTACGTTCTCCTAGATTTTGTGTAGCGATTGTAGCTAAAGACAAAAAACGCACTAAGAAGTAAAAAGGAGCATTTTAGCATTACCTAACAAGATAACAAGAGCAATCTGTTTCTCTTTGTTTTTTTCGTGCCCAGGCCCGATGAGGGTATATTTATTTATTTTTTTTTGGCCCATCATGGCTTCACAATCATAAAAAAAAAAAAATAGCAATAACAGATTTTTAAAGTAACAGTAGCAACAACAATATCCAACATTTCGTGTTGGGAATTTTTCGTTCACTGAAAAACGCTGCTCTCTCTCTCTCTCTCTCTCTCTCTCTCTCTCTCTCTCTCTCTCTCTCTCTCTCTCTCTCTCTCTCTCTCTCTCTCTCTCTCTCTCTCTCTAACTCTCCCCCTCCTTTTATTGCATTGGAGCCGCCAGGACTTTCCTGTAGAAGTGCTTCCAGTCCACCGCCAGTTGAATGAAGATGGCATGACGAGAGATGAGACTCGGTGAAAATTGGAAGGCGTTTCAGTTTGATGAAAGAAAAAATTAGTGTGAAACACGAAGAGGAAAGTGTGAAGATGAAGAGAAGAAGGAGCTGAAAGATGATAAATAAATGACGAGGCATTAAAGAAGAAGATAAATAAAAGGAAATAAATGAAGATGAAAAATTTGAGAAGGAAAAAAAGAGAGATTGGATTGAAAACAAATATTTTTTAGAGTATGAATGATATATGTGGAAAGAAGTGCTATTAAATGCAGTATAGTGGAAGAGACGGGAAAAAATATGAACTGTTTTCTTTAGTCGTATTAATGTTATCAGGCAAGCAAGAAGATGAAAGTGTCTTAAAGCAATGGTGACCTATTCTAGTTCGATGAAATGGCAAAAATAAGAAAAGGTTCTAGAACGTAAGACAGAGGCGCTAAAATTATATTTGAGAATGACGGATAAAGAGGTATACAGAAGTAGAGAAGAAAACATCTTGTCTTGAGATCATACAAGGAAGAAGGAAAGTATGAAAACTGGTTAGACAACTGGAGAACTGTGTTAGGAGCACAATGCTGTAATAGTTATATATTTGTTACTTTTGTGTCACCTCCAAGGGAAGGTTTAGTGGAAGAAGCAAAGTGAATACAAGCGATCCTTATGCCAGATATATGTAAGGTTTCGTCAAATGCGTGAGGGAAGCAAGTGAGCGTGCTAGGAATAGGAATGAGTGGCGAGCAATTGTAACGCAGCTCTGATGGGAATCTGCTGTTACCACGGGGCTGCATCTTACAGAGGTACCCTGTGGTAGGGGCAGTAGGGGAGTTGGCAGTTGTGAAGCGACACAGGTTGTGGAAGAGCCGGGAGGATGGGCTGTGGCACTCCAGCAGTGCCATCTGAACGGTCGCTAGCTCCCTCGTCATTGCCCATACAGCAAAGTAATCCCCTTATTGTTTTCTTTTTTTTTATGTCGGCTACCCCCCAATTAAAGAGGGAAACAGCCAAGGTAGATAGATAGATAGACATATTATATAATAAGATTATGAAATACATTAACTCCTGAATTATAACTTTGGATATATTCGAGACGTACTTGCTAGTTTTCTGCAATTGAAAACGAGTAAAAATTATGTTCATCCGGAGTTAGAGTTATCAGAATATTTTACACAAATAGTGTATATAGTATCCATTGTCATAATGTTAAATAGTCATTTGTAGAATTGGATTTTTACAACGATATAATTAGCGCTGTCTGCATCATAGATTTTTTATGGAGGGATTTCCACAAAATAATGTGTAGCAGCAGAGCAGGAATTTCATTACATTTCTTTCTGTTATTTGTTATTTTCATTATTTTTTTTATACTAATACTACCACTACTGCTACTATTACTAATTATATTGCCACTACTGCTACCACGACTACTAATGATAATAATAATAATAATTTGTTCTGTTCCGGTTTTACGTCACGGATTCCCTTTTCTACTAAGGGCTAGGACGGTTGCCTTCTTGCGAAGGACTTGTTTTGGCAGATGTAATCGTCACCCTGAGTGCATGCCCCTGCTAACCTCAGATCGTGATGGGGCGCGAACCCTCGACCTGACGCCTCAGAGTCGCAGACGCTACCGCTTGAGCCACGGTGACTACAATAATAATAATAATAATAATAATAATAATAATAATAATAATAATAATAATAATAATAAATGATAATATTATCCTCGTTTTATGTGTCACTATTAGTCTCCAATATGGGGGTGGACACAGTGTGGCTGGAGAAATTTAATCTGGATGTCCTTCCTAACTCCCCTCGGTGGGCCTGATGGCGGGTCTGTCAATTTCCGAGTTGAGCACTCAGCAATCGGCCACCGTGGTATCCAGTAATAATAATAATAATAATAATAATTACGGTATTATTATTATTATTATTATTATTATTATTATTATTATTATTATTATTATTATTATTATTATTATTATTATTGCTCGTAGTAGAAGTAGTACTAGTAACAGAAAGAGCAGCAGCAGCAGTAGTAGTAGTAGTAGTAGTTATAGTAGTAGTAGTAGTTGTTGTAGCAGTAGTAGTAGTAGAAGTAGTACAGCACAGCCGAGGTGTGTCGATGCAGTTAATATTGTGTGTTAAATGCAAGTCAAGTATATTTATTTTTATTACCGGAAGTTTTACAATAGTGTAGTCACCGTGGCTCAGGCGGTAGCGCCCGCGACTCTGAGGCGTCAGGTCGAGGGTTCGCGCCCCGTCACGGTCTGAGGTTAGCAAGGGCATGCACTCAGGGTCAGGATTACATCTGCCAAAACAAGCCCTTTGCAAGAAGGCAACCGTCCTAGCCCTTGGTAGAAAAGGGAGTCCGTGACGTAAAACCGGAACACCAATTGTTACAGTAGTGAAAATATATGGGTCTATAAGTAAGACCAAATGCATGAAATGTATATATGAACACTACAGTAATGCTTGGCAGCATTGCCTGTATGAGTTAATGAAAATGATAATACACAATCAAATTTGCGTTGACATTCACTTCACGTGGTTTCGGTTTTACGTCACGAACTCCCTTTTCAACTAAGGGCTAGGACGGTTGCCTTCTTGCGAAGGACTTGTTTTGGCAGATGTAATCGTTACCCTGAGTGTATGCCCTTACTAACCTCAGTCCGTATTCACTTCACGTATAGTGTAAAAACCTACCGTGTAATTATACCAGTATAGATGTTGAAAGAAAACATCCTTGACCGAGCGTTACCCGCGCTGTGAAAAGAACTCGCTGGAAAGCACATACACATACATATACATATACACATTCCTCATTCCCCCTTGTAAGGGGAGTGGCCGAGCCAAGAAACGCACATTCACCACGATCCACACACACCTCAACCACTTCTCTCAGCTCCTTGGGGATAAAGGGTTGCTACGTAGCAGGAAAGCACACTAGGATGTTTAGAAATCGTTTTTTAAATGGCTGACAACAATTTTACAGATAATAATAGGTCAATGTAAAGCAACAATAATAATAATAATAATAATAAACCTTCATTTCCATAATACAATGGGTAATCGTCAGCCGGGGCAAGCCCCCCCCCCCACTGTGGTGATCAACCACAGCAGTAACCTGCCAGGAAACAGCTTAAACTCTCGGTCTTGGACGGGAACCGATCTTTCGACCTCGTGGATGCGAAGCCAGCGCGTTACCACTGTACTAGCCAATAAGAATAGAAGAAACAGTAAGAGCCGCTTTAAGAAATCACTTCTCTTGTGAGATTTTGTTTATTTTCATTTTTTTCTCATCTCTCGCTCCTTTTATTGCATCAATATCTCCTAAGGCTTTTTCTGCAGAGACCTTTCACCTCGCCTCTTCTGGAATGAATAAGATATGGCGAGAGATGAGACCGGGTGAAAATTTGGGATCAGCTTCAGAATTCAGAAAGAGGAAAATTGTCAAGAGGAAGACATGATGGTACATCAAGAGGAAAGTGTCAAGATGAGGAGTCAGTGAAGAGAATCAATGGTAAAAAGTGGATGCTGAGACAAAAGTAACAAGAATGAGAAAATGGATACATTGGAGCAAACGACGAATAGATGAAAATGAAGTCAAAAGGAGACATGGAGATGGAAGACTATGTTAATATTTTCTTATTTATTATGATATAATATACCTACAAATATGATAACGAATGGATAATATTACCATCTAGTTGTATGAAGTGTTCAGGAGAGCTAGAGAGCTCTACTGTCAATTGAGAATAATGTTGCGGCAAAGTAAATTAGAGAACGCAAGAGGAATATATATATATATATATATATATATATATATATATATATATATATATATATATATATATATATATATATATATATATATATATATATATATATATATAACATCAGAGAAGGCTGTATCATTTTCCTAAGTCACAAAACATTATGCTTCAAATATCTCCTTTGAATAGTGTATAGAGAGATCTTCTCTCATGTAGGTAACTGATCTCTTTCACAGGACTGCTTTTCAGCAAACACTTCCAGCAGACTCAGTGAGCAACCTTTTAGACGCAAAGCCTTAGTTATCAAGCACTGGAAATAAGTCACTTGGGGAAAAAAATACGAGAGTTTTGAAGATCTTTTTCCTGAAAGACTAGTACAACCATTTCCAAGAACGAATCCTCAACAATGAATGCTCAAATTGTATCATTTCCTGGCGCTCTCATTATTCACAATCTTCAAAGGAGATATTTGTAGCATTGTGTCTTGTGACTTGTCAAAGTTATCTAGTCATCTCTGATGTTTTGCTTTTATGTAAAATATTCACAAATACTAATATATATATATATATATATATATATATATATATATATATATATATATA
>JAXCGZ010023425.1:32500-37500 GCA_037179515.1 Halocaridina rubra
CCTCTCCTTCCGATTTAACTCGCTCTGCTTTTATTATAGCTAAGAATCGCTGTACAGCTCAGATTCGAAGGTCTAAGGCTTCCTTTATAAGAAGGAAAGTTGATGACCTTAACTCCTCTCCCACTGACAAATGCTTCTGGTCCTTAGCCAAAAACCTCTCCAAAAACTTCTGTAACTCAAGCTTTCCCCCTCTCATTCGTTCTGATGGTTCTATAGCTTGCTCTCCCACTGACAAAGCCAATCTCTTTGGCTCTCATTTTTCTACTAACTCTTCTATCAACGACTCCAGCGCACCTGTTCCTCAGTCTTTTCCCCTCTCTAACCCTATGCCCTCCCTTATCCTTTCTTCACGCAAAGTTCATAAGGTTCTTCGCTCACTAAAGACAAACAAGGCATCTGGTCCCGATGGTATCCCTGCAAGGTTCCATAAGGAGTTTGCAGATGAACTGGCTCCCGTGCTTTGCCGTCTTTTTCGCCTCATTCTGTCAACCAGTATCTATCCTTCATCTTGGAAGCATGCTCTAGTTCAACCTGTTCCTAAGAAGGGTGACCGCTCTATTCCTTCTAACTACCGACCTATTGCTCTAACCTCCTCTATTGCTAAAGTTTTCGAAACTTTGCTCAATGCTCACTTCTTGAAACGCCTTGAATCTAACTCACTTATCTCCGATCACCAGTACGGCTTCCGCAAGGCAAGATCCACTGGTGATCTCCTGTCCTATCTTACTCATGTATGGTCATCTTCTCTGAGGAACTATGGGGAATCCTTTGTCGTCGCACTTGATATCTCTAAGGCTTTTGACAGAGTCTCTGCACAAGGCTCTGTTGGCCAAACTCCATGCCTACGGCTTTACCCCTTCTTTCTGTTCTCTGATTTCCAGTTTTCTCACTGACCGTTCTATATCTGTAGTTGTTGATGGCGCGACATCTAGCCCTTTCTCTGTGTCCAGTGGTGTTCCACAGGGCTCTGTTCTTTCACCTACTCTCTTCCTTCTCTTCATCAATGATCTTCTACAGTCCCCATCTTCCTCTCTTCTTCATGCCTTTGCCGATGATTCTACCCTTCACTTTTCCTCTGCCTTTTCCTCACAACCTTCATCTGTTACTCGTAATCAATCTCGTATCACTCTTTCTTCTACTCTTAACTCCGATTTGCAGAGAGTATCTGAATGGGGCACTCAAAATTTAGTTAAATTCAATGCCTCCAAGACACAGTTTCTGGCTATCTCTTTATCTTCTTCTCCTCCTGATAACCCTATTGTTTTCGAAACTAATGAAATTTACCCTCTTAACTCTATCAATATATTAGGAATCCATATAGCCTCTAACTTGTCTTGGAGGAATCACTTAATCCAAATTTCTAAATCTTCATCCAAAAAATTGGGGGTTTTGTTTCGTTTTCGTTATTACTTTTCCTCATTGCAGTTACTTAAAATTTACAAAGGTCTTATCCGCCCCTGCTTAGAATACTGCTCACACATCTGGGGTGCTTCTTCCTTTACTTATCTTCTTGATAGGGTTCAATCTAAGGCAGTCAGACTCATTAATGATCCTTCTCTTACTGCTAACCTGGATTCTCTCTCTCTTCGCCGTAAGGTATCTTCCCTTTCGCTTTTCTATCGCTACTACTTCCATCGCTGCTCTGATGAGTTGGCGAGTTGCATCCCTCCTCCACTGCCGAGGCCGCGTAACACTCGCCAAGCGGCCTCATCTCACAGGTACTGTGTGGAGATTTGTAGCTCGCGTATTGGTCGGTGCAGCGACTGCTTCTTCCCATCTACCTCCAGACTCTGGAACTCTCTTCCTCCTTCTGTCTTTCCTAATTCTTATGACCTTTCATCCTTCAAAAAGCAGATCTATCGTCATCTCAGAACCTAGTCCTCCATATCTCTGGGTCCTCTTTACTTTGACTGTTTTTTCTGTCTGTCTTTTTCCTTTGTGTGACATTACCTCATCTCTGCCTTGCCCTTAACTTTTTCTTTTCATTCGTCTTGGTATTTTCTCGTGCCCGGGCCTTTGTTGATGAGGGCAGTTTCTGCCTATCCCGGTGTCACACTCTTAAAAAAAAAAAAAAAAAAAATCTCACTGCCGACAACTCTCTCTCTCTCTCTCTCTCTCTCTCTCTCTCTCTCTCTCTCTCTCTCTCTCTCTCTCTCTCTCTCTCTCTCTCTCTCTCGTTTTATACACACACACACACACACACACACACACACACACACACACACGAAGATACGAGCTTTGGGCTCTTTCCCGTAAACACAATTAGGTAATCACAATTAGGTAATCACACACACACACACACAGATTAAGGAAAACATTGAACAGTTCAGAAAAGAGTTCCAGGAGCTGAATATGGAAAATGATGCCATGAAAACTTCCTTTGCTGATGCACTAAAGGGAAATGTGGCAGTAAGAGAGGCTGTAAAGGTGGTGGCACTGGAAAACATACAAACAGTTGACTATAAAGAGACAGTAATCGAAAAAATGAAAGACGTTGTGATGGAAAGGGCAAACCCACTCATTAGACAGGCACTTGATAAGGAGAAGACAGTGGTAATCTCAGGCATAAGCGAGTCCCAGGAGCCAACATGGCAGGGGAGACTTGAAGAAAATAAAGCTAGGGTTGTAGACCTGATAAGAAAGCTTGGAGTAGTATGTGGTCCTGAGGATATTGTAAACATACACCAACTGGGTAAATATTCTAGGGAAGGAAAGCCGAGACCAACAAAAGTAACCTTTGAGAGAGGGGACACATGTAGGGAAATATTGTTGAGAAAAAAAAGTCTAAAAGACCTTCAAGAATTCAAAGAAGTGTTCATTAGACAATACAGAACACAGGAAGAGATGGGAAAGATAAAAAAACTTGTTGCAAGAGGTAAGAAGTTTAAATGATGAAAGAAATGAAGAAGAGAAGAAAAATTTTCATTACAGAGTTCTTCCAGACAAAGGGGAGATAAAGAAGATAATGACAGAAGATCAGGGGATGGGGCCTCATTAAGATTGTTATACACAAATGCTGATGGATTAGCTGGTAAGGCAGTAGAATTAAAAGATAGGATTCACAACAGTAAGGCAGATATAGTAGCAATTACAGAGACTAAGTTGAGTGAGGACATAAACAGTGTCACAGTTTTTCCTAAGGGTTTCAGAATACTAAGGGTTGAAAGATCTGAGAGGACTGGTGGAGGGATAGCACTGCTCATAAGTGAAAGGATTCAAGTTGAAGAAATAAACTTGGCTATAGAAAGTGAGTTCAAGGAATTTCTTGTTGCTCGCATAAATACTGGGTCAGAGAGCATTATAATAACTGTTGTATACAACCCACCAAGGAACCAAAATAGGCTTGAAGTTTATGAGGAAAGTCATATAGGTACTATTGAAGTCATAAACTCAGTTGTTAACATGGCACGGGAAAAAAAAATGTAGGATTTTGATTATGGGAGACTTTAATCATAAAGAGATAGATTGGATAAATCTTGACCCACACAGTGGTGAGGACTCATTCGGGGCAAGATTCCTAGATTGCGTACAAGGGAATTTCCTACACCAACATGTAATGGAACCAACAAGGGCCAGGGGTGGGGATGAGCCATCACTACTTGATCTAGTGTTCACAGATAATGTGTTGGATATTGAAAAAATTGAGTATGAACCACCAATTGGAAAGAGTGACCACTGTGTGTTGTTGATGGAGTATATCATTGAAGATATTCTTCCTGAGAGTAGAGGCACTGAGGACATGAGGAGGAACTATCGGAAAGGAGATTACATCACAATGAATGAGCTTTTTGCAGTTATTGACTGGAGAACCTTATTTTACAACAAATCTGTACAAGAAATGTATGACATCTTTTGTGAGAAATATGGGAAGATAGTAGATTGCTGCATACCTGTCACCAAAGTAGGTGTAATTCATGCCAGAGAGAAATGGTTCGATAATGGGTGTAAAAGAGCTAAGGAGGGGAGAGACAAATGCTGGAAAAGGTATAGGAGGAGAAAAAACATAGATGCCTGGCAAACCTACAAAAGAGCAAGAAATGACTACCTAAGTAAAAGGAGAGAGGCAGAGAGAGACTATGAGAGGGACATCACCAGGAAGGCTAAAGAAAATCCCAAGCTTTTCCACAGCTTTATCAGAGGAAAACTGAAGGTAAAAGAACAGGTTTTAAGGCTAAAGAGAGCGGATGGAAGCATCACTGAGACGGATGAAGAGATCTGCAAAGAATTGAACAAGGAGTTTCAGTCAGTATTTACAGTAGAAAATACCCCACCCCCTCAGATTGCAGTGATAGAAGCTCAAGGGCCGGTATTAGAGAACATCAACCTTACAGCCACAGAGGTATGCAAAGCGCTGATGGATTTAGATGTTCATAAAGCTACAGGTCCCGATGACATATCCCCTCATGTGCTTAAAAAATGCGCAAACACAATATCAGTGGCACTAAGTATCATATTTAAGGAGTCACTGGAGTCGGGGGAGATTCCAAGATGCTGGAAACAAGCAAATGTGATAACTATCTTCAAAAAGGGAAGGAGGGATACGGCTCTGAACTATAGACCAGTTTCCTTGACCAGCATAGTTTGCAAAGTTATGGAGAAACTACTAAGGAAACATATTTCTCTTCACTTGGAATCCTTCAACTTTTTGTCAGTGAGGCAACATGGCTTCAGAGAAGGTAGATCAACAGTAACAAACTTATTAGAATTTTATGATGAGGTAAGCCAAATCTTACAGGAAAGAGAGGGCTGGGCAGATTGCATATTCCTAGACTTCCAGAAAGCGTTTGACACTGTTCCACATGGGAGACTTATTAGGAAGCTGCAATCAATGGCTAGAATAGGTGGAAATGTTTTGGAATGGATAAAAACTTACTTAGAAGGAAGGGAACAGAGGGTTAGAGTAAGACACTCAGTGTCTGAATGTAGAAGAGTTAGTAGTGGAGTTCCACAGGGTTCAGTTTTAGGGCCACTTTTGTTCCTTGTATATGTAAATGACCTAC
>JAXCGZ010023426.1:0-5000 GCA_037179515.1 Halocaridina rubra
AGAAAACGAAAGTCGTCCTAGACAGAGAAAGTAAAAGTCGTCCTAGACAGAGAGAACGAAAGTCGTCCTAGACAGAGAAAGTAAAAGTCGTCCTAGACAGAGAAAGTAAAAGTCGTCCTATCCATTGGTCTCTGAATAGTAATATAATATGAAAGTAAAACATGTTTTGTTCCAGGAGTAGTTTTTAAGGCTTAATTTTAAGACAAATCAATGCCCCTAATAATGATAGGAATAGAATTTATGAAGGTAAGGTCTCTTATAGAAATTACTGTTGATGTTATAGTCTATTGCATTTTACATGTTTATACATGCTAATACTCTACTCAATTGTTTGCTAATGTTCTAAATGAGTCATAATCCTACTGTAATTAACTCAATTTTGTCTTTTAAAGAAACGAGAGAAGTAGATGAATTAATGTTTTGATTTAAACTGACCTTTTGATCTTAATTAATGTTTAATATTAGTTTCACACTGGAATTATGTTGTTTAAATATAAGAATATGTTTGTATTTCAGATTTCCAACAATGAAATAGACCCTGCATGCTCTAGTTGTCTGTAAAGGTACTCTCTATATGTTATGTTTGTGTAATTTGTATAGGAATTCTTAGAAAATAGCTTAAATAATTCGGCCCCATTTCTATTGTAAACTAATGTTAGCTAGGATATGTCCAAGAGCTCCCGGAAAACTAGTCCATGCTTCGACTGAAATAAGAGATATTTCAGTTTTGGTTGGGAGGGATGTCGTATGACTTCCGCCATGCTGAAGCCAGAATCTGAAACTTGTAACAGATCTTGAGCGGAAACGGTTGGTCGAGGGCACGGATATTTTATTACAATGTTTGTAGAAAGTGCCAAGGAAATATATGACCGGAACCGTGAGACTTAGGACCTGGCATCGAGAAGGGCAAGAAAGGACAGGAAGTTAGCCATTTCCTAAACCACAACAAACATAAACTTATGTTTCGTACGCAGGTACATACCCTGCAGAGATGCCCAATAACTCCTCCCCGGAAGTAGGAGGGATTCCACTTTGAACCTGGCGTTGATTAGCTAGGGCTAGATCTCACTGATTTCATTGGAGAATTGGATGTTAAGCCACGCCCTGCCCCTGGGGGTATTTAAAGAGCCACCCAGGGCAGAGACAGTTAGTTAGACTTTGCCAGGGGCACGAATAAATCATAGATTGTGATAGTCATAGGGTGGGGGCATTGGGGCATTGAGGCGTCGGATGTGTTGTACTCTAGAATAAATATAAGTAAAGGAACTACTGCTTGTCCATTCTTACCTTGTACCCATCAGGTACTAATATTTAACCTAACAAACCACGCTACCATAATTATAAGTAAAGATACGTAGGAGGAAAAGCCCTACGTCAGTGGTGTCATTAGATGGGATAAACAAAACCAATACGACAGTGGTGACGCTCGGTGAGATAATAATAAAAGCAATATGACAGTGGTGACAAGCGGTGAGATCACCCAGTCATCTTACAAAGTGTGAGTTCAAGTGGAAGTCCAAAACCTCCACGTCAGTGGTGGCTTACGGTGGAATAGCTATAAACTCATACGTCAATAATAATAATTAATAATAATAATAATAATTAATAATAATAATAATAATAATAATAATAATAATAATAATAATAATAATAATAATAATAATAACAACAATCATGATGATGATGATGATGACGATGACGACGACGACGACGACGTCTAAAGATAACCAAAGGCATTATTACTTTATTCAGAGCAATTATTTATCTCTAATGGTACGGCCACACTAAACCCGAATTGCTACCTTCTAGCCATCAGCCAAATCACGTTCAGTGTGACCTTACCTTTAATCCAATAAATAATGAACAAAGTATATCAAAGGGATTATAAGTGATATAAAGCAATGATTTATCTCTCTAAGAATATATCTCGCTAAAATATCTCGCCTTTCCAGACTCACTGCCCTTGGGCACTTATGACCTGACACGGGTAAATTAGAAACAAATGAAGAAAATTTTTACCTTTATTTAAGACTGGAGTATAAATCAGAGTTTAACTGTGTCACTTGAGGACCTTTGTTTCGTCATGCCAGTCCTATTCAACGCTTCCAATATAGCTGTACAGTTTTGCACTGTTTTATGCGTTACAATTAGTTCTCATTCTAAAAAAGAAACTGTCCTCTACCACTTAGCTACACAGCATGACTGTACAGTCTTGCACCATTTTATGCGTCACAGTTCTCATTATAAAAAAAAAAAACTGTCCTCTACCACTTAGCTACACAGCATGACTGTACAGTCTTGCACCGTTTTATGCGTTACTATTAGTTCTCATTCTAAAATAAAACTGTCCTCTACCACTTAGCTACACAGCATGACTGTACAGTCTTTCACCATTTTATGCGTCACAGTTCTCATTCTAAAAAAAAAACTGTCCTCTACCACTTAGCTACACAGCATGACTGTACAGTCTTGCACCGTTTAATACGTCACAATTAGTTCTCATTTAAAAAAAAAAAAACTGTCCTCTACCACTCAGCTACACAGCATGACTGTACAGTCTTGCACCGTCTTATGCGTCACAGTTCTCATTCTAAAAAAAACTGTCCTCTACCACTTAGCTACACAGCATGACTGTACAGTCTTGCACCGTTTTAAGCGTCACAGTTCTCATTCTAAAAAAAACAAAACAAAAACTGTCCTCTACCACTCAGCTACACAGCATGATCAGATTTCGTAACCTCACCTTAACTCAATTATGCCATGAGTGGGACTTGTGTAGTTGCTCATAAAAGTTCATGGGGGTCTCAATTTGCATGAAGAATTACATCTCTGGCCATTTCAGGCCAACGACACTCAAATTTTTCGGAAACATACTCATAAAAGTACCCATTGAAACTGCAGGAGTCAATGTGATATATACTCGCCGGAAATAAATGGGTGGTTGTCCACCCCATTCTAATGGGGACTGACTGTGACATTTTAAATCGTGCAATATTACAAAAGAGTTAGGACTGCCAGGGCCCACATAAACACAAATCCCCCAACCAGCTTCTATGAGTGACTGTACTTTCTTAAAACACGTTGAATAGATTTATTCAGTTCATTATAAGCTCAATTTTTTATAGATACAATAGGTTATTCTTAATACCCCAGCTCTAACGTGTCTGTGTTCACCCTCATTCGAATAGGGATTAATAGTGGATCATAAAACAACAGCAACAAGAATAATTGCATGTTTTTAGAAATTCCGGTAAATTCTCATTCATAATCAAGAATATTTAGGAAATTTTCATTGTATCAAATAAAAGTATTATTTATAGTCACAGCCCAGTTTTACTTCACTCCCTCCTGTCACCACAGCCTCGGGCTATTCATCAGAGTGAGATAATGATTGAACAGGTGGAAAAGGTTTGTAATGATGATTTACTGATGGCAATTTATCATTATGAATGGAAATCTATCATTTTTAAACCGTTCCAGATCAGGAATTCTGGATCTTATATTGGAGTGACCCCAGGCTGCTCTAGTGTTATTCATATTTAAAAGGCAAATCACCTAACCTAACCTAACCTAACCTAAAGTCACGTGGTTATTAACTTTCCATTGAAATCTTTGTTTTATTTTTTATTTATTAATTCTATTTTTTTATACTCGTGGTTTTGTGATAGTCTCTGCCAACTCAGCAGGTTGCGTGATTACAATATAAGATTTAGTGGATTATTGATTTCATGATATATATAATGGGAGGGTCATAGCTAGAGCAATGCCCGTATTTTAGCCTTGCTCTTTATAAGGAGAGAGAGAGAGAGAGAGAGAGAGAGAGAGAGAGAGAGAGAGAGAGAGAGAGAGAGAGAGAGAGAGAGAGAGGAGAGAGAGAGAGAGAGAGAGTTCACTAAAAAAAAATTTCAAAGTCTTTAAGTTGATTTTAAAATTACTGCATAAAAGTAATGGATAGATAGATAGATAGATAAATAGATAAATAAATAGATAGATAGATAGAAAGAGAGAAAAACAGACAGACAGAGAGAACTTCTATTCCTTATAAAAGGGCATCGGACACTTATATATGTTCCAGTTTTACGTCATGGATTCCCTTTTCTACCAAGGGCTAGGACGGTTGCCTTCTTGCGAAGGACTTGTTTTGGCAGATGTAATCCTTACCCTGAGTGCATGCCATTGCTAAGCTCAGACCGTGACGGGGAGCGAACCCTCGACCTGACGCCTCAGAGTCGCGAACGCTACCGCTTGAGCCACGGACACTTATATGAAGAGAAAAAGAAATGGGGGAGGGGACTGTATACATATCTATCCTCCATAGCATTAGCCTCATGCGCTAAGCTTGACACTAAGAAAATGAATCATTATGATTGACAGATATAGGCTACTGGGTACGAATTTTGATCACACGCACACACACACACGCACACGCAGTTCCTCATAATTGGTGTTTCTATTAAGCTTATGTGCGCGAAGGGTACTTATTTCTCTCTCTCTCTCTCTCTCTCTCTCTCCTCTCTCTCTCTCTCTCTCTCTCTCTCTCTCTCTCTCTCTCTCTCTCTCTCTCTCTCATAAATATTTGCTTAGGTATATTTTATTCTACTCTCTGTCTATCTATTTAACTATTTAACTATTTAACTATTTAACTATCTATCTATCTATCTATCTATCTATCTATCTATCTATCTATCTATCTATCTATCTATCTATCTATCTATCTATCTATCTATCTATCTATCTATCTATCTATCTATCTGTCTGTCTGTCTGTCTGTCTGTCTGTCTGTCTGTCTGTCTGTCTGTCTGTCTGTCTGTCTGTCTGTCTATATCTATCTATCTATCTATCTATCTATCTATCTATCTATCTATCTATCTATCTATCTATCTATCTATCTATCTATCTCTCTCTCTCTCTCTCTCTCTCTCTCTCTCTCTCTCTCTCTCTCTCTCTCTCTCTCTCTCTCTCTCTCTCTCTCTCTCTCTCTCTCTCTCTCTCTCTCTCTC
>JAXCGZ010023426.1:15000-41453 GCA_037179515.1 Halocaridina rubra
ACTGAGCTCATTGACCATTAGATGTGCTGACAGATGTGTTGTTATTCGCTAAATCACAACCTCTATACGACTGTTATGTCCCAACCCTCGTTTTCATGTGACCATTAGAGTCGAGACCAGAAGTCCCTATTACAGAGACATATAAATGTTGATGAAAGACCCGCATTATTCTTAATGGGGTTTGATGTGGAATTTACGAGTTTAACTTCTAAAATGATTCCGCGTTGTTGTTGTTCCGGTTTTACGCCACGGACTCCCTTTTCTACCAAGGGCTAGGACGGTTGCAGTCTTGCGAAGGACTTGTTTTGGCAGATGTAATCGTTACCCTGAGTGTATGCCCTCGCTAACCTCAGACCGTGACGGGGCGCGAACCCTCGACCTGACGCCTCAAAGTTGCGGACGCTACCGCTTGAGCCACGGTGACTACTATTCCGTGTAACTAATGTTAATGGTGTAAAAACATGTAGAACTAAGGGTAAAATAAAGACTCCGTTTTATGTGTCAGAGTCAGTCCCCATTCGAATGGGGGTGGACACAGACTTACTTGAGTGGGAGATAGAGGCTGGTCGCTCATCATTACACCCCGTAGTGGAATCGAACCGCCATGAGTGGCTTCCCGACTCACGTGGTCTGCCATTGATCTACAGATAGTACTTGGGATAATGGCCCGATTTCTTAAACAGTGTAAACCTAGGATACCATATTGTTAGTTAGCTAGACACACACAAATGGATTTCATAAACGCATCTGACGCGGTTCTGTGTATGGCTAGGATCCCTTGCGGGATCCTAGCCATACACAGAACCGCGTCAGATGCGTTTATGAAATCCATTTGTGTGTGTCTAGCTAACTAACAATATGGTATCCTAGGTTTACAATGTTTAAGAAATCGGGCCAATGACATAAATAAAACGAACGAAAAATGGTACCTACGTACAGCCGAGTCTATTTACACAAACACTGAGAATTGTTGTCAAAGCTCAGAGACTCTACATGAAATTGAGAAAAGTTGAAGAAGAATATAATACGAGGAGGTGGTTTAATTTTTCGCCATCTTTTATTTCAGTCATAGAGATAGATAGATAGATAGATAGATAGAGAGAGAGAGAGAGAGAGAGAGAGAGAGAGAGAGAGAGAGAGAGAGAGAGAGAGAGAGAGAGAGAGAGAGAGAGAGAGAGAGAGAGAGAGACTGATGGCATTTCTTCTTACTCCAATCCATAAAAAAATTTGGGACTATTTTAGGTGTTGGCATATTAAGCGTAACCGAAGTTTCTTAACCTAACCTTCAGAAAAACTTAACTAAAGATTTTACTTATCACTGTTCCTTTCCTCCCATTCTAGGACAAATTGTGAATGGCCAAATTGTAGGAAGAGTGTGAATCGACATGTTAAACTTAACCTAACCTAACCTAGCCTAGCCTCAAAACAACGTTTTTGCCACTGTCTTTTCGACATTTTTTTCTTTTTGACATCATATCCTCTTATATTTCGTCAAGAATATTTCTGCATTCCTCTTCCTCCTCCTCCTCTTCCTCTTCCTACTCCTTTTCCTCTTCATCCGTCTCCTCCTCCTCCTCCTTTTCCTCTTCATCCTCTTTCTCCTCTTCCTCCTCCTAAATCCTTCTGCTTTCTTCAACAGTTTTTCTATACTCCTCCTCCTCCTCCTTCCAAATCCTTCTGCTTTCTTCACTACTTTTTCTCCCTCCTCCTCCTCCTTCTCCTCCTCCTCCTCCTGCAGCTACTGCTGGAGGAGAATTAGTTATAACCTTAATGGCTATGATCTGCAGAGGGCATAACCCGTAATTGAACATACGACACATTTGCCTCGAGGTCCACCTTGAAGATTTTATTGATTAATTCACAGTTATTATATCGAGGAGCTCCTGTGTTACTGTGTGTGTGGCCTTGGTCAGAAGTGGTGTGTGTGCGTGTGTGATTGTGGGTGTGTGTGTGTGCATGCGTATATGTATCTGTGTGTGTACCTACTTGTATTTACCTATTGGTGCTCACAGCTAAAAGCCTTTTGATAGTAATACCCCATCTCCTAGTCGTGTGTGTGTGTGTGCGCACGCGCGCGCGCTTAGCTGTTGAAGATGCTGTCTTGCTTCAGTCTATCTCTGCTTACTGTATATTTTTCTTCTTTTCTCTCTCTCTATAGTTTCTTCCTCATATTTTTTCGTTTTTCATTTTATGAGCTTTTTCATATTATATTTTCTTCATCACATTTTCTTCTGTGATGAATGTATTTACCATTAATTATTTATCATTATTTCTTATAAATATCTATCTTTTTCTCTATCTAGCTATGCATGCATACATACATACATTCATATATATTTGTGTGTGTGTTTGTGTGTGTATGTGTGTATATATATATATATATATATATATATATATATATATATATATATATATATATATATATATATATATATATATATATATATATGATTTTGAATAACTTACTGAGTGACCATTGTATATATGAAGTAAGCAATAATGTCTGTGAATAATTAGTTATCATAGTGAAAAATTACTCAGATGATGAACAGAATCGTTATTACATTATAATTTTTATCATTATCATTATGAATATCTCTTTTTGTATCATTTATTATCATAGTCATTATCATCATCATTATAATCAAACGTCAACATGTCATCATTATCATCATCATTACTATGTTAAAATAGCTTTATTTGACGAAGAAAATCATCATCATTATCATCATCATCATGTTCATTATCATTCCAGTGAAATGGTTCTGATGACGAACAGAACAGTCTTCATGATCATTATAATTATCATTGTCATGATCATTATCACAGCTTAATCATGGCTTCCAACACCATAATTAGGAACACCAACTCATTGTAAATTTATATCAAAATGTGAGGGGTAATTAGTGTCTTATATTCTAAGGGTATACCCATAGAAAATAGATCATCTACCCTTCGATGCCCTCAGAGTTCAAGGTCATGCCTTACACACACTGACTAATTAATAGGATGACGTTGAGAGGAAATTAGATAGGTAAATTGATGGATAGATAGGTGGATTGACTGGTACATACATACATACATACATACACATGCATGCATGCATGCATGCATGCATACATACATACATACATACATACATACATACATACATACATACATACATACATACATACATACATACATACATACATACATACATACATACATACATACATACATACATACATACATACATACATACATACATACATACATACATACATACATACATACATACATACATACATACATACATACATACATACATACATACATACATACATACATACATACATACATACATACATACATACATACATACATACATACATACATACATACATACATACATACATACATACATACATACATACATACATACATACATACATACATACATACATACATACATACATACATACATACATACATACATACATACATACATACATACATACATACATACATACATACATACATACATACATACATACATACATACATACATACATACATACATACATACATACATACATACATACATACATACATACATACATACATACATACATACATACATACATACATACATACATACATACATACATACATACATACATACATACATACATACATACATACATACATACATACATACATACATACATACATACATACATACATACATACATACATACATACATACATACATACATACATACATACATACATACATACATACATACATACATACATACATACATACATACATACATACATACATACATACATACATACATACATACATACATACATACATACATACATACATACATACATACATACATACATACATACATACATACATACATACATACATACATACATACATACATACATACATACATACATACATACATACATACATACATACATACATACATACATACATACATACATACATACATACATACATACATACATACATACATACATACATACATACATACATACATACATACATACATACATACATACATACATACATACATACATACATACATACATACATACATACATACATACATACATCCAGGTATGATAAGTATCACTAAGTCTAAAAATGGAACCGATCAGGAGACGGGAAGATACGAGCTTTGGGCGCTTTCCCGTAAACACAATTAGGTAATCACAATTAGGTAATCACATACATACATACATATATACCTACATATATACATACATATATATATATATATATATATATATATATATATATATATATATATATATATATATATATATATATATATATTCATACATACATACATACATACATACATACATACATACATACATACATACATACATACATACATACAGTCAATGGATAGGTGGGAAATTATCCATGTAGCATATTAGCTGATGTATATATATGTTGATATAAACACACAACGTGTTTAGCAAACTTTCCGCTTTAAGCTTAAATATAGAACTAATGAGACTGGTGATGGCAATTATAGTTGTTCCGGTTTTACGTCACGGACTCCCTTTTCTACTAAAGGCTAGGACGGTTGCCTTCTTGCGAAGGCCTTGTTTTGGTAGATGTAATCGTTACCCTGAGTGCATGCCCTTGCTAACCTCAGACCGTGGCGGTGTCGCATGACTAAAGTCTTGCTACAGGTCAAAGGTGAAATTGAACGCTCTCTCAAGTGTTTTTGCTGGGATAAGGCCAATATTAAAAGGGTCGCGGAGATCAGCTCCCGGCGCCAAGTGCCTCAAGAAGGTATGAGAGACGCAAACAAGTCCTCTATTCCCAATACCACACACGAACATTTGCAATATTAAAAGGGTCACGAAGATCAGCTCCCGGCGCCAAGTGCCTCAAGGAGGTGTGAGAAACCCAAACAAATCCTATATTCCCAAATACCACACACGAGCATTTGACCTATATGTATGTAATGACTTGGGGAGATACCCAATGGCAATAGACAATTGCCACCCTCTCCTTTGCAATAAGCTTGTTGAAATAGCTCCTCCCAAAAATAGGAGGGATTCCACTTCGAACCTGGAGTTGACTTGCAGGACTGGATGTCACTTGAGTTCATTGGCAGGACTGGATGTCAAGCCACGCCCTGCCCTTGGGGTATTTCAAGAACCACCCAGGGCAGACACAGTGAGTTAGAGACCGGGCCTTGCCAGCAGCAGACTTAACACAGTACAGCTTAGCTAGCCTCCCCCTTTTGGGGTGGGACTCAGGAATTAGTCGTGACAGGAACTGTAGTAATAGGAGCTCTGAGTACATAGATGTTAAATAAGAATAAAGCAATATAAAGAAGATGTTTTTCACCAACCACGCTACCATAATTATAAAATAGAAAACTCACGAAATATTCGGTGTCATCAAGTGGAACAGTAACCCCCCTATACTACAAAACGGGTGACAAGCAGTGAGATAACCCAGTCATCCTACAATTTGGTGACACTCGGAGGGACACTATCTTACAAATTGGTGTCATTAGATGGGATAACAAATCCTACATCAGTTAGTTATACGACAAATTTGGTGAACAGCTCGGGATCAATCCACACCGATACTTTACCGAAGAGAAAAAAAAAAAAAAGATATAGCATCTATGGAAGAAAAATTCAAGTGAAGAAACTTCTAGACGTTTACCAGCAGTGAGAGAGTGACACCGAGAAAGCCAGAGCTCCCCCTTCACTTACAATATCATATTATGAGATCGAACCAATCTCCCCCGCCTCCGTATTGGCAAGGCCCTCCCCAGCAGTAAAAGTATCAACGAGAGTATTCATGGAAGTCACCGTCGCACTGAGCCAAAGTGTGACCGGGGCATTGAGTGAAAATGCCCATTACAAGAAGTATAAGTTGCCGGATCCGACCAAGAAGATGGCGATTCGTCGATTTTACTCGAGAGATGGAGAATTGGACGGGAACCTCCAGCGCCCAGAAAGGAAAACCCCCTTCTTCCTTGCCTTCTGCCATGAAGTTTTTCAGGACCACCTCCTTAAAATAGCTAAGTACTTGTGATCTGTATCCAGTGAGTAATGGGACAATTATTAAAAGAAATTGAGGTCGGTGGACGCCGCCATTTTATCTTGTAGTTATGGTTTGACTCAGCCAACCCGCCTATAAGGGGTGTGGCGCTTAATAAGTTGATAAAAGTAGAATTTCTGTACCCATTACTAACACGGATAATTTGTACTAATAGCTATAACCAGTAATAAACTCCATTTTTGTTATAATTTGAGTAATATAAAGAAATTGCGTTGGAAGTGTGTTCCATTTATTTGTATTAATGCTTAGATTGAATTTTAAGAACGCGAATGTATCGATTTTTAATTGACAAATGTAACGCACGTGAAATCACTATTACAGTATATTAATTTCTTAAGTGTAAGAATTATAGTGAGTAATATACGTGAAATCTGTTTTTAAGGTTTTTTCTTTTTTTGTTTGTTTTTTCTCCGCGGGAGGAATGTTTTAGCGAAAGAAAGACATAAATGACAGATCGTTCTTTTTGTGTTATGATGATGGGGAATTAATATTACGATACGTGTGTGGCATGTTTTTTTGAAGAATAAGAAATTTCGTGATATTAGTTAGAGATGAGTTTTTTAATTTCACGCTATGCAGGTGAAAGTAAGAGTAAATTAGAGTAATTTGTGCTGTCCTAGAATAGGGAAGGTTTTTCAGTGTCACCCAAACGTAGCTTCAAGGGAGTAGAATGTTTGTTTGTTCGTTAGAATGGGACTTAGGACTGGTGAGGCAGTCTGTGACTGTGCGGCCCAACCGAGATTTCACCTTTACAC
Organism: Halocaridina rubra; assembly: GCA_037179515.1. Classification (NCBI taxonomy): domain Eukaryota; kingdom Metazoa; phylum Arthropoda; class Malacostraca; order Decapoda; family Atyidae; genus Halocaridina; species Halocaridina rubra. Next base: position 21,877 of record JAXCGZ010023426.1, read on the forward strand.
TTCTTCAGAGTGGTAGGGAAAGGGAAACCAACGCGTCGTAAATAAAAAGGGAATTTTACAGAAAGGGGATGATTGTCTTGAAAGTGATGTAGCGAATGTGACAGCGAATGAGTATGAATGACTGGGGGTATAATGGGGGGGTTGCTCTAGGGGGTGAAATCGCGGAAAGCACCGTTAGGAAACATGATTGGGGTCTCTCTACGGGGATCGTTCCCCTGCTCCGCCAGGTCCATATGCATGCCATATCAGAGTATACTTATGGGAGGTGATGCGCTGTTGCAATATCTATTGAGGGATATTTTTGAGAAAATGATTCTCCACCTGCCCAGATATGGTTGAGATGCCAAGTTTGTTTTATTTTTGTTTTGTCCCCTACTCCGCCAATGAGATTATTATTCGATTTCCGAGAGTTCCAAGATAGATATTACGTGATAAAGGACGTGAATCTATGAATGATTCTTTATTTTCCTTGCTAGCTGCAGTATATACATTATTTGTCTGAAGAGATATGTTAGATTGATAAAATAAAACTTTGCGAGTTTTAGCCATGATAATGTTTATCAAAATTATTTCAGCTTGGTCATAAAGAAAGAGTGAGAGCTGACACGAAATGACAACAAGAATGTTACACAGCCGTTTCCTGTATTTGAGAGAGCAGAAGTTGATCCAGAAGCCAAAAGAACAGGGGAGAAAACAGCGCCCACATGCGCACCCCCGTAAAAGCAAACAGACAGAACAGTTATAAGTCGAACTTCTCCCTGTTCTGGAGGAAATTCTGTTGTTTAGTAATTTAAATAAGTTAAATTCGAGATAGTAAAAGAATATATATATTTTCTGTTTGAATTGTTCATGTACAACTCCTTACGAGATTTTGAAACTTAAGCAAAATGCATTCTTTACTGTTGCTAATGAAATATACTTTTTGTTTTTATTATTGCATACACAGAGACAGATTTTTTATATTTTTTCAGATTCCCGTTTTTGTCTTATAGTTCTTTTTGTGTGGGAAGAAAAATCTTTAATATCTTTATCTCTTTGATATATTATAATTAAAGAGTTTTGAAAAGATTATCTAGAAATAATTATTGTGACTCACATTCATGAATTTAAAATTATAATTGAGCTAATTGAGATAATTAAGATTCTCAGAATTTATATGTTGAGTTTTAAAGTTAAAATTAATGACACTTAAGTCCTTTTTAAGAAGTTGTTAAGAAAAAGATATTTGTACTTTTGTTGATCGTAGTAAGGATATTGTCACATATGATTTTAATCTTTTGCTTTAATTTCATCAGAGTGTGTGTGCTTCGACTCAACCCTCTGATTTATAGCAAGAAAAGGATTGTCATTATAGACAAGGATGTGTATGCTGTTACAGTAAAGTCCTTAGCAATATTAAACAGAAAGGAATGGATTCATGCTTCGACAGTTCTGCAGTTGTACACTAAGTTCTTTTTGCTTTTGTTTTTGTTAATGAGGGAATGAGAATAGCCCTCTGACAATAAACGTAAAACTCTATTGATAGTCATTGCTCAGGGTTTGTTCACTTTCATTTGTTTATTTATTCCTTTATTATATAGAGATACTCCGCGATGATTAATTTGTTTATTTTCAGTACATTAAAAGGAAGGGAGCCCGTCTCGCCTGACCGTGACGTATTTCAAGGTTTCTTTCTCTCTCTCTCTCTCTCTCTCTCTCTCTCTCTCTCTCTCTCTCTCTCTCTCTCTCTCTCTCTCTCTCTCTCTCTCTCTGTCCTACTTTTCGCTCTACTCTGAGCCTGACAGAGGCTCCTTTCGATGCTAAAAGAATGTAGCCGTCTTTGATTTTTTTTTTGTGTTTTTTTCCAGCGAAGCTAGGCGATAATTGTGCCTACATTTTATTGCAGTCGATAGATTGTTGCATGCTGTTATTGCATAAATACTGATAAGACATCGGTAGTACCGCCATTTGCATAAATATTTTTGCCACATGTCGCAACTGTTTAGAGAATAGATAGAACTCCCATTGACAAATTGTGGAGCCAGCGAGTTGCCACTTATGCTCTATATATATACATAGATTATGACAGCAGGAATTTAAATAGTAAAGGAGACTGTGTTAGAATGAGCATTACTATGAAGTATAAGTATAGAACTCTGTTCTTACTTCTGAATGCCAGTCTCCATTGTATATATATTGATATTTTTGATTTAGTATTTTTATTTTTGTTGTTTATTATTCTTATTTTGATCATGATTATTAGTTATGTTATTATGATTACTGTTATTGTTGCTATCTCTCAATGGCCTGTTGCTAATTATTATTTTTGTAATGTAATCAGCAGTAACTTGATGATTTGTATTTTTCATCTGAATTTATGCTTGATATTACTGTAGCCACAGCTAATAAGAATATTTCTTTAGTGGCTTTTCTCAGCATTTAGTGATTGTTCTTTTTGATGTCTATAGTAGAGTAATGCTATTTAGCAGTTTCTCAGCTAAGTCCTAAGTATCTTGGAGTAATAATTTAGTTGTGTAGACACATACCTTCCATTACCACCCTATTCCTAGGCAGCCCCGACCTGCAAGTTCTAAAAGTCTTTAGATTTTGTCCTCTCAAACAAGTCCCTGTTGCCCATTGAATAGAGATTGCAATCACTTGCAGTTGCAGGGGAGGCAAAGTATAGCCTCGATTACCAACGTATGGCCATTGTTGGTACCCTGAAGTCATAGGGAACCTTTCTTACAACTGTAGTAGTGACATAGGTTCAAATTTTCATCCCGAGGTCTGCTTCGAGGTCTGCTTCGAAGGTACGTGTGGATTGCCGTACGGAAGAGAAATCGCTGTGACGTTGCAGGTCTCCTGCGTGGTGGTCTTAGTCAAGATCGGCCGAGGGCGGGACGAGAAAGCCAGGCTGGAAGGATTAGAAAGGTGCATTGATCACTTCCTCTTTGTCTTGCCTATCTTGGAAATGGAGATAATTTATGGTAACAAACCTGGGCCTGCAGTGAAGACGGCGGGGGGAGTGAAAAACTGAGGACACTAGGAAACCGTTTTATAACGCCTAGCAAGAATTTCATGAGCAAGGGAAAGAAAGAAATAAAAGTCTTTTAAACTACTTTAAAAAACCATGTAAACGAATTGATGAAATCCCAGAAACAAAGAAAAAAATCCCTATACATGTCCAAACTTTAGTGAAGAGAGAAAGAAGGGTATGGAAAATCCCTTATTAGTTAATTAAAAGTACCCACGTATTAGAACTGAAAAAATGGGAAAGAAAATGTCCCCACCGTATTTGACCACTATGCTAAAAAGACAAAATATTTTTTTATTATTTGTTTTACTAGCTTTAAGATAATTTTAAGCAAAAACTCAGAGTCTCCCTTAGATATAGTTTTTTTTTTTTAATACGTGCCATTGATAAATTGTATGATTTGCACTAAGAGTAATAAGTTGTTTTTCTGCCTAAATAATATCAGTGTTTTGCTTAGATATTATCATAGTTTTGCTTTAGTATTATTCTTGTTTGAATTATGATTTAATCTTTATGTTCATTAAGTTCTCATATTAATTGGTCTTTGAATAGTAATTGAATATTGAAATAGTGAATGTTTTGACTTTACTCACAGTAACAAATGTTTTGTTTCAGGAGTAGTTTTTAAGGCTTAATTTTAAGATAAATTAATGTTACCTAGTAATGATAGGAGTGGAAATTATAAGATAAGGTTTCTTATAGAAATTACTATTGATGTTATGGTCTATTGCATTTTACATGTTTATACATGCTAATACTCTACCTCATTTTTTTGCTAATGTTCTACATGATTTATACTTTTACTGTAACTAACTAAATTTTGTCTTTTAAAGAAAAAAGAGAAGTAGATGAATTAATGTTATGATCTAAACTGACTTTTGATCTTAATTAATGTTTGTTATTAGTTACACACTGAAATCATACTGATTAAGGTTACTTTTGTTTAAATATAAGAATATGTTTGTATTAAAGATTTCCCACAAGGAAATAGACTCTGCATGCTCTAGTTGTCTGTAGAATTACTATATATAAATATATACTATGTTCGTGTAATCTGTTTAGAGTTCATAGAAATAGGATTTCTTAGATAATAGCTTAAATAATTCGGCCCCGTTTTTATTGTAAACAAATGTTAGTTAGAATGATGAAACTGAAATAAGAGATATTTCAGTGTAGTGGGGAGGGATGTCGCATGACTAAAGTCTTGCTACAGGTCAAAGGTGAAATTGAACGCTCTCTCAAGTGTTTTTGCTGGGATAAGGCCAATATTAAAAGGGTCGCGGAGATCAGCTCCCGGCGCCAAGTGCCTCAAGAAGGTATGAGAGACGCAAACAAGTCCTCTATTCCCAATACCACACACGAACATTTGCAATATTAAAAGGGTCACGAAGATCAGCTCCCGGCGCCAAGTGCCTCAAGGAGGTGTGAGAAACCCAAACAAATCCTATATTCCCAAATACCACACACGAGCATTTGACCTATATGTATGTAATGACTTGGGGAGATACCCAATGGCAATAGACAATTGCCACCCTCTCCTTTGCAATAGGCTTGTTGAAATAGCTCCTCCCAAAAATAGGAGGGATTCCACTTCGAACCTGGAGTTGATTTGCAGGACTGGATGTCACTTGAGTTCATTGGCAGGACTGGATGTCAAGCCACGCCCTGCCCTTGGGGTATTTCAAGAACCACCCAGGGCAGACACAGTGAGTTAGAGACCGGGCCTTGCCAGCAGCAGACTTAACACAGTACAGCTTAGCTAGCCTCCCCCTTTTGGGGTGGGACTCAGGAATTAGTCGTGACAGGAACTGTAGTAATAGGAGCTCTGAGTACATAGATGTTAAATAAGAATAAAGCAATATAAAGAAGATGTTTTTCACCAACCACGCTACCATAATTATAAAATAGAAAACTCACGAAATATTCGGTGTCATCAAGTGGAACAGTAACCCCCCTATACTACAAAACGGGTGACAAGCAGTGAGATAACCCAGTCATCCTACAATTTGGTGACACTCGGAGGGACACTATCTTACAAATTGGTGTCATTAGATGGGATAACAAATCCTACATCAGTTAGTTATACGACAACGGGGCGCGAACCCTCGACCTAGCGCCTCAGAGTCGCGGACGCTACCGTTTGAGCCACGGTAACTACGGTGATGACAATTATAGTAATAATGATAATACACGAGTCACAAACGCGGGTTCGATCCCAACTTGGGGATTGAGGAAAGAATCCAGCCTTAAAATTGCAGCTCCAACTTCTCTTTGTCCACCCCCTTTTGAATGGGGACTAATTGAAAAATTGTTTCGTTTTATGAATCTAACTTAACCAGATTATTATTAATTATTATTATTATTAATATTATTAATAGTAGTCACCGTGGCTCAAGCGGTAGCGTCAGCAACTCTGAGGCGTCAGGTCGAGGTTTCGCGCCCCGTCACGGTCTAAGGTTAGCAAGGGCATGCACTCAGGGTAATGATTACATCTGCCAAAACAAGTCCTTCGCAAGAAGGCAACCGTCCTAGACCTTGATTGAAAAATAAGTCCGTGACGTAAAACCGGAACATTATTATTATTATTATTAGTATTATTTATTATCATTATTATCATCATTATTATTATTATTATTGTTAATATCTATCATTAAGTTACTATTATCAAAGTGAAATTTTCCATGAGAGCTGTAGGTCGCAAATTTTCCCCAGTTATCTAAGCCAATAATCATAGACACTGTTTCACCATCGACACGCACATCAAATGCTATAATTAATTTTCTAGTATATGTACTTAATATTTTAAGTTGGGTTATCTAATGGTATAAAATATGATCGTAATAAGCATGACACACGCATATATATATATATATATATATATATATATATATATATATATATATATATATATATATATATATATATATATATATATATGTATGTATGTATGTATGTGTATGTATGTATGTGTATGTATGTATGTGTATATATGTATGTATATATATGTATGTATATATATGTATGTATATATATGTATGTATATATATGTATGTATATATATATATGTATATATATATATATATATATATATATATATATATATATATATATATATATATATATATATATATATATATATATATGTATGTATACAATATCAAAGAATAGCCTCACCGCATTCCCTGCGTGTCGTAAAAGGCGACTAAAAGTGGACGGGGCGGAGGGATTGGGAATCCCCCCCCTTGTATCAACCTCCTGCGAGACGTCAAGAAGGGGAGTTTCCTTTCTTGATGTCGGCTACCCCCCAATTAAAGGGGGAAACAGCCAAGGTATATGTATGTATGTATGTATATATATGTATATATATATATATATATATATATATATATATATATATATATATATATATATATATATTATATATATATATATATATATATATATATATATATATATATATATATATATATATATATATATATATATATATGCATATGCTCACACATATATGTAAATGTATACACACCTACACACAAACACGCACATACACACACACACACACATATATATATATATATATATATATATATATATATATATATATATATATATATATATATATATATATATATATATATATATATATATATATATATATATATATATGCATATGCTCACGCATATATGTATATGTATACACACCTACACGCAAACACATACACACCATAGAATTACCTAGTCTTAGACAAATCTTCGATCAAAACCCCCTTTGAAACATACTGTCACATCTATCATGATGTGCATACCTAACTGCAAATTAATATTTCTATATTTCACTTACATATTCTTTCTATATACATCTTGTCCTACTTTTACACGGGGTCGATGTTTCTGCTTGCTCCCCCTCCTACTCATCGGTTCTGATGGTTGGTTTTCTTTAATTCATTTTAGTGCTGTTTGATTATGTGTGTCTGTTTTGTATACCAGATATCCATACACATCAATATATTACAGAAAATTTATTGAAACTGATGAATTTTATAAAATTGAATACTCAATTAAAATATAATTCTTCAATTTAAAGTCTAGCATTGCAAAGATTAATAAAGGCCCCGTTTTGTGTCATAGTTAGTCCCTATCTAAATTGGGGTGGACACAGATAAGTTGGAGATGGGGGGATGAAGGCTGGATTGCTTTGCCTAACGCCCCGCAGTGGGCTCGAACCCACGCTAATCGCTTCCTGACTCTCGTGCACTGCCACTAAGCTGTTGTGGTTCAGACAAATGGATTAAGAATTATCCAATCAAATCAAGCAAAAGTATTTTGTGTAAAATATATGTTTAAGCCAAGACTTGCTGATTTGGAAGAGGGAGAAGATCTCAGGAGAGAGAGAGTCAAAGTCAAAGTTCTTTATTCCATCAATAATAATGGTTATTACATAATAGGTACAATACAATAGTTATATAAACGTAATTATAAACAGATTATTAAGAGGATATTACATTAATGTCATAGGTAAAAGGACAAAATACAATTTCCCTGCCATCACATACCATACAAATAATGATAAAATATAATAAGATAAGACAAGACAAAGCTTAGTCCTTGAATACAATTTCACGAGGTTGTTTTTCAAAGAGGACATCGACTAACATCGTACAAGACGAAGCTTAATCCATCAACAGAAGTTTCATAAGGTGGCCTTTGAGAGAGGATATTGTCTGACTTCATCTTATGTTTTGTGGTAGTTGATTCCAAAGTTTAGTTCCAATAACATTTAATGCTCTAGCTCCTGTATCAGTGTCTGTTCTTGGGACATAAAGGTTGTCCAGACTTCTAGTGTTGAATCTTTCCCCTCGAATCTGAGCTACAGTTGGCAAAGTGAAGAGCCAGTCGGGAATAAACTTGTGATGAATTTTGAAGATTAAAAGGCACATTTCATAAATGTATTTCTCATCCGTACGGAGCCATTTTAATTTATCATATATTGGGGTGACATGGTCATGTTTGCAAGCGTCCCCTACAGCAACCTTAGCAGCGAAATTCTGCATTTTACTTACTCTGCCCATTTGTGTCTTATTTGTTGAGCCCCAAACTCTCAAGCAGTAGTTTAATATACTAAGTACCAAGGACTGCACCACCATGACTCGACATTCAAAGTTGAAACTATCACTTACACGGTTAATAAAGAGAAGTGTACCTGTAACCTTTTTCTGCCATTTATCAATATGAACATTGAAAGTTAAAAAGTTTTCCATGTGTACTCCAAGGTTTTTGACACTGTGATGGAACAAGTGTACATCGCCAAGTCTTAAATTGATGTTATTTGGAATACGGGATATGTACTGCCTTGAGCCAAAGAAAATGAGTTTTGCTGTCGTTTATAAGGAGCCCATTCTTATTGTAATAAGCTTTAGCACTAATTAGAATCTCTTTCTCTTTTTGTAGCAATTCATTAGTTTTATCAATCTCTCCTGTCAGTAAGATCTGAGTGTCATCAGCGTATATAACAAGGAGGCAGTCACGAATATATATAGGCAGATCATTTATGTAAATAAGAAATAATAAAGGCCCCAAGATCGATCCCTGAGGGACTCCAAACTTTATTTACTGAGGAGAGGGTATGGCTGATCCAATGCGTACTGACTGAACTCGATTTTCAAGATAGTTTTCAATCCAAAGTGAATCGATATACAAATCTTCGCATTTTTTGCGTCAAATTTGATGGTTGACGCTATCAAATGCTTTGGAGAGATCAAGAAGCAAGAGTAGGGATATTTTCTTGTTTTCAATGTTTTCATAAATTTTATTGGTAGCTGTGAGCAAAGCTGTTTCAGTGGAAAGATTTGGTCGGAAGCCATGTTGGTTTTTTTGCAAGTAATTTATTAGATTCGAGAAATCAATCAATTGGTTCGCAATTATATTTTCTAGTATCTTTGAGAGGATGGGCAATAGAGAAATAGGTCTGTAGTTTCCAACATTTTCAGCATCTCCGTTTTTGAAAACTGGGGCCACAATAGAATGCTTCCCAAACTCCGGATGAATACCTGTTACAATGAGGGTCTAACCTATTCAGCTTAAACACTTTATGCACACTGTTTCTATTTTTTATCGCCTCCTTTATTTGATACTCAATCCAAGGAGCTTAGGGCCGCTTAATCTCTTTTGTTACAAATGGAGCGCAAGAATTTAAACATTCATTAAAAGTGCTCGTGAAAAAAGGAAACTTGGTTATTGACATTATCAGTACGTAGAATATAATTTAAAGCATCTGTATCATTTAGAAGGAGGTCACAAAAATTATTTTGAGAGTAATTTCTTAACGACCGAAATGTTTTAATTTTAGGAGGTCTCCTTTCTTTCCTTACATTGATAGTGATGGTGAGAAGCTCATGATCACCTACAGGGCTTGAAAGAACATAAGAGTGGATAATAAAATGAGGTCTATTTGTAATAGCCAAGTATCTCCTAATTCGTACCTCCTAATAAGAGGGTTCCCTCGGACTGGAAGATAACGATTGTTTAAGAGATGGGTTTAATGGTTGGCTTGAAGAAGTGCTCTGAAGTGAAGATCTGTTCTTCGAGTAAGGTCACATGGTCACTTGCTTTATTAAGTTTAACATGAGCAGCATGTAAAAGCTCTTTCAGGTCTTTTATTTCCTTATCTCTAACATTCTCTCTCTCTCTCTCAATTCCTCCAAGACTCTCAAAACGTCACGCTTAGTCGAGTGTTCAGCTTGAACGTTGCTTTCTGGTGCGATCGTTTTAGAACAACGATGCTTCTCAAGAATCATATCGATCAATATCTTTTTGTTTACCCGTACGTTTGGTATACCTAGTTCACGACACTGCTTTTGTAGATCTTTCTTCGTGTAGTTAGCATCGATAAACTCCCGTGTAGGATTCTCCAAAGACAGAATGCTAGCAGTGCTTGACATTTTTCAACGAAAATAATAAAAAAATGTCGTGCTTATAGGGAAACGACATTACTGCGCATGCGCGAAACAGAAATTAGGCAGGGTATACCTTACTAAAAGACGATTTCTTTTATACGTAAAAGTGACTAAGTTAAAAAATGTAAGAATCACAGTTCACTGCAAAAACGATTCACTGTTACTTCACACTGCACAAAATACAGAAAGATTCATGCACAAGCTGCTAAAAACCTCTTAAAAGCACTAATGTTCGAGGAAAAGATCAAGGCATTCCTTTTGAAGAAGTCTTGATTAAGGAGCTTTCTCGCAAACCAAACTGGGTTTCCTTCGCAATAACGATATCGAAAGGATTTGAATATGTGCCTTACAAACTGAATCAATGGCCTACAGGCACAAGTGTCCAGCCATTTCGTGGGGGCAAACAATGGACACAACCTGGGTATTCTGCAACATATCCCAAACTACAGTCATACCAAAATAAACAGCAAAGAGCTAATGAAACAATCCCCTATACGCGAGACTACAGAAAGAGACATGATACAAACCTCTCTTATCGCCGTCCACGCACAAGAGACTTCTCCTGGAGTGATGGCTCTTACAACCCTAGACACTCACCTAGGCATACAAACTTTGGGAAGGCCCGATCATACCACGGCACGTACTCAAACCAGCGTTACACATCCAACGGCAGGTACAGACACCAGGATCCATGGGCTAACCCCAGAACACACTACAATGATGAATTCCCAGCAGAATCACACAGTCGAAACTACAACTATGACTATGGATACCACCCCAATGAAACATGGTAAGAATGTAACATTAGTACATGTGAACGCTCAGTCCCTGCTCGCTCATTTTGAGGAAATAATAATGCTAACAAAAGACTACAACATAGACATCCTCTGTGTAAGTGAAACTTGGCTTCCTCCTACAACTGAAAATAGATATGTGAATATCCCAGAGTTTAAAATATTTCGCAATGACCATGGCCGAGGGGGTGGGGTTTGTATTTATGTTAGAAATTATCTTAGTGCATCAGAAATAACCACAGGTTTAGAAAAAACTGAGGAGCTCGAAGATTTATGGATCACTGTGCAGTATCAGAAACTTCCATCTTTCATTGTAGGGTGTGTTTACCGTCACCCTAAAGCACCTACCAGTTCATTCAATCATCTACTAGAAACATTCAGAAATATCTGTGTGCGTCATAAACCCATATACATACTTGGTGATTTTAATGATGACTTGCTCTTAGCAGATAACAAAATGAAAAGGGTGATCAACACTGTGAAATTAACACAAATAGTGACAAAACCGACCCGCATAACCCCCAATTCTAGGACTCTTATAGATCTGATAATAACAAATAAAGTGGAAAGTATACTCTATTGGGACGTAGTTCCCTGCCCAATTGCAGACCACGAGCTGAACATTGCTATGCTAAACATAAACAAGCCCAAAAGGAAGCCTCTCCTCAAGACATTCCGGTGTCTAAAAAATTACTCCCCTGATATCTTTTGTGAAACATTAATCAACAACACAAATGCACTTAATAGAATTATATACACAGATAACGTCGATTTGCAGGTTGAGATTCTAACAAAAGTCTTCCTCAGCCCCCTGGCTAACTAATGACATCAAAGAGGCAATGCAAATCAGAAATCAAATACAAAAAGAGCTAAAAATGAATAGATATGATATGACTCTTCGAGAACGTTATAAAACAGAAAAGAAACGTGTCAGATCTCTCATCAGTGTAAGTAAAAAAGACTTTTACAAAAAACAATTTAATGACTCTAGACATGATACAGCAGCAACATGGAAAGTGATAAGAAGCATGATACCAAATGAAAAGAGTACCTCAGAAAGTTATGAAAATATTACGGAGTTGAAAGACAAAGCAGAAAACTTTAATAACTATATTGCTAACGTTGGCAAAAATACATATGAAAAACTCAAGAAAACATCAACTCAGTGAATATGAGTAATTGCTTAAATGACAATTCTTCCAATGAAAACACAAGAGAGTACTTCCAAATAATTCCTATCGATTGTGCTACCCTAATTCTTACCATAAAGAGCCTAAGAAACTCTGGCTCTTATGGTTCAGATGGTATACCATTTCAGTTCATCAAAGATGCTCTACCCATGATTGCATCCTATATTCTAACTATTATGAACACTTCCATTGTTACTAAAAAGTTTCCTGACTCTTGGAAAATAGCACATGTAATACCTCTGCATAAAAAGGGGGACAGAGAAGATGTGACAAACTATCGTCCCATTTCCCTGCTACCCATTTTCTCTAAAATATTAGAAAAAATTGTTGCATGCCAACTTATGTCATATTTAGAATCATATAGAATAATAAGTATTAACCAGCATGGTTTCAGACCGAAACTTTCGACGGAAACTGCACTGCTTAAAGTTACGAATAGTATATATAATAATATAGATATGAAAAAAATATCTTTGCTAATTTTATTAGACTTATCAAAAGCCTTCGACAGTGTAAACCATGAAATTCTATTAAGTAAATGTATTAACTTAAATATTGATCCAAGCCGGTTTAGTGAGTATCTATCTAATCGTAAACAGTCCATACGTCTTAACAACATTATCTCTGTGCCAAAAAATGTATCATTTGGTGTTCCACAGGGATCAGTACTTGGTCCTATCCTCTTCTCCATTTACGTAAATGATCTATCTTCTTTCATTTCTGACTGTCTAGTCGTACAATATGCAGATGACACTCAACTACTCCTTAGTGGTGATATTAATAATCTCCCAGAGCTAACTTTAAGAGCAGAAAACACTCTGTCAAAAATTAAAACCTATTTCCAAGAAATTGGGCTGTTAATTAACGAAAGTAAAACACAGTGCATATTTATTGGTTCAAGGTTCCACATAGCACAAATTCCAGAAAACACAACAATTAATTTTTGCGACAATATTATCACACCTAGCAAAACAGTCAAAAACCTAGGAGTTCACTTTGATAACCACATGTTGTTTGATTCCCACATAGATAAAGTATGCAAAAAGGTTACAGGAACATTAATGTACTTATCACGTATAAAAGACAATTTTGAGACTACCACTCGAATAACTGTTGTTGAATCTCTAGCCCTAAGTCACATTAATTACTGCACAACTGTTTGGGGAGCTACCACTAAGACTCAGATAAACAGAATACAGAAGCTTATTAATTTTGCAGCTCGAGTTGCCCTGGGAGGAATAAGAAAATATGACCACATCACACCAGCTCTCAATAAACTTGGGTGGCTGCGGGCAGAAAATAAGGTCGCTTATGCTATTTATGTTTTTGTATTCAAAATTTTGGACCATCATTATCCTAGCTGGCTATTTGATTTAAAAACAGTCAGGGATATAAGGGGAACCAACACAAGACAGAGCAGTGAGCTCTTTATTCACAGAACAAACACAGAAGCAGGTTCAAAGATGATCACTATCAAAGGGCCAACACTCTGGAATAATATTCCAGAGCATCTTAAAAATGCATCCTCTTTCACAGCTTTCAAAGGCAAACTATATAGTTTTCTTTTGGACAAATAGTTGCTGCTCATTAAGAACTAATTATTCTCATTATAAGGAAACAAATATGGAAATGATGCCGATAATAACGATCCTGTATCTAGTGGCATACTTACTACTTTATTATTAACATTATTGTAACATTTTTATTACAGCATTATTATTTTCTATGAAAGCTACATTTAATTTAACTATATGTCTAACCCTCTTATAAGTTACTATTAATGTTGAATAACCATTGTACAAAATGGAAATAAATGTTTTTTTTTTTTTTTTTTTTTTTTAAACAAAGCGTGAGAGAGAGAGAGAGAGAATCATCTCAGTTATATTTCGAGTCCACAGAATTGAGACAGGAGGATCTTTGGAGAGAGAGAGAGAGAGAGAGAGAGAGAGAGAGAGAGAGAGAGAGAGAGAGAGAGAGAGAGAGGATCTCTTGTTATGTTTCGTGTCCACAGAATTGAGACAAATAGACTTATCGATTGTCAGAGAGACGTGGATTTTACAATTATGTTTGGTATGTTGGTTCCTCCTCAACGGAGGAATGTAACACAGATAGAAGGGTGTCTACATCAAATCAAGTTTCCCTTTTCCATCCGTCTTTCAAATTTCGTTTTTTTCTTCTCCTCGTCTTTTTTCTTCTTCTTTTCCGTGTCTTGTTTTCTTTTTTTTCTCCGTGTCTTTTTTTCTTCTTGTTCTCCGTGTCTTTTTTTTTCTTTTATCTCTGTCTTTTTTTCTTCTTTTTCTCCGTGTTTTTTTTTGCTTCTTTTTTTTCTCCGTGTTTTTTTCTTCTTTTTCTCCGTGTCTTCTTTTTCTCCGTGTCTTCTTCTTTTTCTCCATGTCTTCTTATTCTTTCTTCTTTTTCTTCTCTTCCTTCTTTTTCTTATTTTTTCCTTCTTTTTCTGTTTTCTTTTTCTTCTATTTCGTCCTCATTTTCTTTTACTTATTCTTTTTCTTCTTTTTCTTCCCCGTGCCTTTTTTTAACTTTTGATCCTTTTTATTGTTTTCCTCCTTTTCTTCTTTGCCTTCTTTGTACCTTTTCTGGTTTCCTTTTTCTCCTTTTTTCTTTTTAGTTTTGTTTTCTATTTATTCTTCTTTTTTCCTTATTTACACTTCTGATTTTCTCTGTAAATCTTTTTATTTTTTTCTCTTCTCTTTCTTTTCTTTATAGGTTCTCTCTCTCTCTCTCTCTCTCTCTCTCTCTCTCTCTCTCTCTCTCTATATATATATATATATATATATATATATATATATATATATATATATATATATATATATATATATATATATATATATATATATATATATATATATATATATATATATATATATATATATATATATATATATATATATCTGAAACTGGAAATTAATCTATTTAATTTATTTTTAATTTAATTTAATTTCTCTCTCTCTCTCTTTCTCTCTCTCTCTCTCTCTCTCTGGTGGTGAGTGACATTCTCCGTGGCCTTGACATCGACCTGCCAGTGCAGGCGGCTGTCCCAGATTTACCACCCTGGCGTGTCCCCCTCCCCGCTGTCACATATACACCGACCTCGAAGGATGTCTATCCCCCCTTGCAGAGACAGTTAGCTCTGGAGACTATCGCTGATGTATCCACGTCTGTCCCTGCAGCACACCACGTCTATGTTGATGGTTCTGTGCAAGCAGATGGGAGGGCGGCATGTGCTGTGTTTTCCCCCACCATGGAGCCGCCTGTGCCGGCTGATTCATGGATTGGCCGTAGACTACCCACCTCGTCGAGCTCCACCTACTGTGAACTGAATGCCATCTTGGATGCCGTGACTCTCCTTGTTCGACGACGAGTGAATGGGGTAATAATTTGTGACTCCCAATCGGCCCTACAAGCCCTATCCTCGCCAAGACCTATCTGTGGCCGTGCTGTGGGAAATATACTATGTCGCCTCGCAGCCGCTCGGGATGCTTCTCTTGTTGTGTCATTTGTGTGGACTCCATCCCACACTGGGCTGACTGGCAATGACACAGCGGATCGTCTTGCCAAGGCGGCCTGTATGCTGGATGGGCATGCTGTGGACGCTGAGCCCTCCCTCCGATGCCTACGTAACATCATCTACTCAGCTGGGTTTGCCATGACGGTCCAGCGCAGGGACACGGAGAGGGCCAACAGTGTGTCCATACAGCACCATGATCACTTCCTTCACAGTCGCTACAAGTATCGCAGACGCGGGTTAATGGTGCGGAAAAACAATGTAGTTAGTGCTCGGCTCAGAATGGGGTATCGGCCTTTATGGCAGGTCTCCCAGACTCTAGATATGCCACAGTACACCTCCTGTACATTATGCGACCGAACTAATGCTAACACTCTTGACCACTATTGTCTTCAGTGCCCCGCAGTGAGAGATGTTTTACCACGAGGTCAGAACTTAATACAGATCTGCTCATTTTTACTTAATGATGACAACCTTGATGTTATTCTTGCTCGTTTTCCTCACTTTGGTGGCCATTAATTATATTGAATTATACATATATTTTCTGTATGTTACTATATAATTCTGTTTGTGCATTCTGCGTTTCTCTGAGCTTTACTTTTGCATATAATGTACTCTGTGCTGCCATTCTGTGAGTTGTGTGTTAGTATGCAGCAATGTTTTATCAATATGTACACCTCCCTGTAAACCATGTTCAATTCTTGATTTTATATCCATTTGAAGCATTATTTGTATGAACTCATGTAATGTCTGACGCCTTGGCGCAATAAATTAATAAAATAAAATAATAATCTCTCTCTCTCTCTCTCTCTCTCTCTCTCTCTCTCTCTCTCTCTCTCTCTCTCTCTCTCTCTCTCTCTCTCTCTCTCTCTCTTTCACGCACATACACATACTCACAAAACATGCGACAGTTTAATTTAACTGTATATTGGCATAGGCTCATATATTGCTGTTACACATAGAGTACTCATATCTGATTTTGCACTCACTGACTCTGCCAGTTGTCAGGGTTAGCACATAAGGAATATAATTACCTTTTATTACCAAGTGGTTTTGATAAAGAAAAATTGTAATACAAGGGCAATTTGGTATCGAATCTGGGACCTTCTTGATGTGAGTCAGGTGTCAAACCCTCCCCAACCCATTTCGATAATTTTTTTTTTATTTTTGACCCTTTATATGTCACTCTAAATCCCCATTCGAATGGGGTGGGAGTAAGCCAGCTCATCGCTGAACTGGTCCCAAAGTCGTGTCAGTAGAGTATTGGTGTCAGGAAAGGCATCTGAACGTTAAACTTTAATCCAAAAGGAAAACTAGTTTCCAAGGGGCTAGTGAGGAAACAGCGACCCCATAAAAAATTGGGAAAATCTTTGTAAATATATAAAAAAATATATATATATTTGCTTGTTTCTGTTCATTCTCTTGGAACAAGGGTTGAAACAGGCAGGTTGGAGTTGTGTAATTAAGTATGAATGTCCTTCCTAACGCCCCGCGGTCTCATTCAACCGTCTTTGCGGAAAATTAACATTATTTTATAAATGAAATTTTATTTTGAAAATTTATTTGATTTTTTAGTTCCTGTGGACATTTTCTCACTATACATATACACATAATTTATGTATGTATATATGTATGTATGTATGCTTGTATGTTCGTATGGAATTTTTGTATACTGTATGTTATTCTTTTAAATAATGCAAAGAATTATGCATTCCTCTTCAATTTTGTATATTTCGTACTTTTTATACTTTATTATTATTATTATTATTATTATTATTATTATTATTATTATTATTATTATTATTATTATTATCATTATTATCATTATTATTGTTATTATTATTATTATTATTATTATTATTATTATTATTATTATTATTATTAAACCGCAAGAGATAGCAATTAATAACAATAATAATACCTTCAACCCAGACGTCATAAAATTAATTGGAATTTCAATCGATTACAGCCTTAGTGGTCAATTAAAAAAAAGAGAGAGAAAAGGAGAGATAAGGGAGGTAGAGGAGGGAGAGGGAGGGAGGAGGGTGCGGGAGAGGGAGGGAAGTGAAGTTGCAGATTAGGCCTACCTGTCCTAATCTAATATAAACTGTTATTAATCCTTTAATAGCTAGTACGTAACGTCTGAAAATGGTTTTAGGGTGAACCACCCTAGGCCTATGAAAAGACTCAAAACAGGTTCATTGGAGTGATTCTTCTTGTTAATACAATAAGCTCTCTCTCTCTCTCTCTCTCTCTCTCTCTCTCTCTCTCTCTCTCTCTCTCTCTCTCTCTCTCTCTCTCTCTCTCCTCTCTCTCTCTCTCTCTCTCTCTCTCTCCTGTCGATTGTTGACAATAAGTCAACAATCACTCTTGATTCTCTCTCTCTCTCTCTCTCTCTCTCTCTCTCTCTCCTCTATATATATATATATATATATATATATATATATATATATATATATATATATATATATATATATATATATATATATATATATATATATATAGGCACACACAAGCATACATATATACATACATACTCACACACTTGATAGTAAAATGCTTTTGCATAATTAAACACTAAATCGTCAAAACATGTTTGATTCCAGTCTGTACAAATTTTCTATTGTATATCTTAAAGCAAAAAAAAAATAAAAATTTTACTCTTTCATTCATTCAATTATATTTGTGCCCGGTGACCATCATGTATTCAAACTGTGAGTACTTACCATCATACATACATTCTTACTAACAATGTATTTGTGTATACCGTCATTACACCGAAAACATTTCAAGTGCACTTTGATTTTGGTCTTGTTTAATGAAAACGTAGAGCATACATACATACATACATACATACATACATACATACATACATACATACATACATACATACATCATACATACGTGCATAGATATACATACATACATACATACATACATACATTCTACGTACATACATACATACATTACATACATACATACATACATACATACAAATATACAATACATACATACATACATACAATGGTTACAATGGGTAAGACGTAATCCCGTGTGCACAGACATGACAGAATTATGATGAATACCTCAGCGGGGGGGGACTTGCCCATGCCCCCCTTGACTGCTCTTCAAACAATAATAGGGTTTGCTAATGGACTTAAAGGTTTCGGGAGGGGGTTAGATAGATAGGAAGGGGAAACAGATATGAGGGGGGAGGGAGATAGGAGGGAGGGGAGAGATAGATGGAAAAGGAGTAGATGAAGCACTTACCGAATGCAGCTCTCTTAAATTGGAACACTCTCTCTCTCTCTCCTCTCTCTCTCTCTCCTCTCTCTCTCTCCTCTCTCTCTCTCTCTCTCTCTCTCTCTCTCTCTCCTCTCTCTCTCTCTCTATTTCGCATTTTCATTTCAATTTTACTTGATTTCTTTTTGTATGATTGTTTTTTGCTTATTTTCGTATTCTGGAAGGAATTATACGCATACATACATACATACAGACAGACAGACAGACAGACAGACAGACATATATATATATATATATATATATATATATATATATAATATATATATATATATATATATATATATATATATATATATATATATATATATATATATATATATATATATGATTACTAAGTCAAGGCGCTACCACTACACCACAGAAGGTTAAAAGGAATCCAACCTTATAGCTTATATCTGCTATACTTAGGAATGAACGCATTCTAATTGAATGCCACTATGTTCATATTACAGATTCCCCAACCTCACTCGTGGCTTCATTTTAGCATTTAATTCAATTCCCAATCTCATTCGAGCCATGAAATAACCAGATAAGCACATTACATATGTGAAAACATGAATCATTTATATATATATATATATATATATATATAATATATATATATATATATATATATATATAATATATATATATATATATATATATATATATATATATATATATATATATATATATATATATATAATATATATATATATATATATAATATATATATCTATATATATATATATATATATATTATATATATATAAAGTTAGTACTTTAGTTTGTGCGAGTTTGTTCACTAGATTGTACAAGTTT